>JAQZBX010018245.1:0-29582 GCA_029593785.1 Cabassous unicinctus | reverse complement strand
CCTTCTTGTTCACTAATATTGTGACTCCCTTGAAAGTCACTTAAACTTTTCTCCTAGTGTGTTTGTTTTGTCTCCCAGACTAGGAAGCAAGCTCCTTGAGGGTGCCATCAGGTTCACCCCCGCCCTGGGTTTGACCCAGTGGGCCCTCCCTCACTTCTTTAAACACCTTCCTCTCCCTCACAGCATGTGACCAATTTCTGGAGCGTCCACCTCTTGAACAGCCCTCACATTTGCTCCTTCTCCACTCCCAGTGGATCACCAAGCAGCCTCCTGCCTCCTTTTAACACCCCTCCACGTTGCCAACAGCCGCCTTTCAATGATTCCAAATCCTTTCATAATACCCCGCTGGCTTCCCACGCCCTAAAAATAAAGTCCAAGCCTCTTAAACTGAGGTGCAAGCTGATTTACAAGACTGGAATGAATGAATGGATTTGTCTAGTGAGGCCACGTGGGGAATCAACGGCCCAATGTTCTGTGGAACCCCATTCCCGGGGTTTATGTTTGGAGTCTGGACGTGGTCAACCAGTGGGAGTAGGCACGGTCCTCGTGATGAAGGTTGAGTCTCCAAACCACTCCGACCCTCACCCCAAATCCAAAAAGGAAGTTGGCCTGACTAGAGTTTTGGAAGAGTCCTGGCGGGTTCAGGAAATCTTGCTACCTCTAGGACCTAGAGGGATCAGACTGGGGGGGTCACCCTTCCCCGCCCCGGCGCCTTCGGCGGACCTGGGAGCCGGAACTGCTCTAATAGGAAACAGCAGACCCGCGCTCCGGGAGGGCTCGGGAGCCCGCGGTGTGGGATCCCTGCTGAGACCTCAGTGGGACAATCAGAAGGAGCGCACAGACCAGAGGGGGAGGCGAAGGCGCAGGGGATGGGAGGCGGCGGTCAAAAGGTGCTGGTGCGGCGGGCGGGGGTCCTGGGCCCCAGCACCGAGAGCGGCGGGATTACCGCGCGCCCCGGGCTTCGCCGCGCGGTGCGGAGCCCGCGGCGGGGTGAAGCTGACATCACCGGGGAACGGCGACCACCCTCTCCGCGCGGGCTCGCACCCCACCCCCCAGTGACATGGGGGACAGCCTCTCCCCCTTGCCTTGCAAGACTTCTTTAAAATTCGGGGTGCGCGCGTGATTTCCCACTGAGAGTGGACTCGGGGCTGATCGGGTCGCGCTCTCCAACCGCCCCTAATCCCCCGAGAGCCCCTCCGGCAGGGTCCACAGGTTTGGGACCCTGGAACGACCAGCTTTTCCCAGGTAGCTGCGAGTACCCGCCGGCCCAAGTCGAGTTCCTGGGCTTGCGTTTCTCCTCCCACCCGGACCTTGGGGAACTCGGGCTGAAAGACCGACCTTTCCGTCCACCTTCGCCTTCTCCTCCCTCTCCCAGATCTTTGGCTTTGGGGGAAGGTGGCAGCAGGGGTGGGAGAGGGCTCGAGCCCAAAGGTGCGGCCCGGCAGCCAGGAATGGTTGCACGTGGAGCCTTCCCCACCGTCCTGGGGGCGGGCGCGGGTAGCGGGCGAGGTGGGCGAAGGCGGCGCAGGGCGCCAGGCGGAGATCCGCCCTGGGGGAGGGGGAGGCCACCGGAACGCGGGGTGGGGGATGGGGGCGCAGGCCGGAGGAGTGGGAGGGGACAGGTTGAGGGGTGGTCTCTGAGGAGGAGCCTGGCTGGACTTTATTGTTCGGCGCTCAACCGGCGGCAGCGAGCGGCGCCCGGCCGGGAGGGCACACGCGGGGCGGGGGCGAAGGGAGCCTGGCCTCCCCGGCGCCTCTGCTACCCCCGGCCGGTGGGCGCCAGCGTGGGCTCCCCGCGGAGAGGCGGGAGCTGCACTGCGCTCTGCTGAGCGCCGAGGTCCGACTCCGCTTGGGGCCCGGAGGGAGGGGCCTGGTCAGGTGGGGGTGCTGGTCTTCCGAATGGGCGCGGGGCTGAGGCTTCTCCTTCTGGGGGAAACGCCGGGAGGAGGCCGAGCCCCGGGGGGTGGCGGGCGGGCCATTCCGCCTTTGGCCTGAGAGGGAGGGCGCGCTGCGAAGCCTCTTGGTTGCGAGCGTGCGGCTCCGCGCGGGAGGCGCAGCTGGGCCGCCCCCTGCCGCGCTGCTGCTCCCGCGGCGGTTCGAGGCCCGGGAGTGGAATGCTGGGTCGGCGGCGCCCGAGCCGGGGCAGGGTGGCTGGTGCCGCTTCCCCGCGCCCTGGCGCCGCTGCCCTGGCCCACAGCAGCGCCTTGTGCCTTTGGCAGGAACCCGGGCGCGACTCGGGCCCCCCGCGATGGCCGCCGGCCGCCGCCACACGGAGCCGCAGCGCGGCAGCCTGGGCGCCCCTCCCTAGCAGGGCCGGGCCTTCTCCTCGCCCCCGCCCCGGCCGGCAGCATGGGGGGCGGTGGGTCGGCCCTGAGGGTCTGCGCAGACCACCGCGGAGGCATCAACTGGATCAGCTTGAGCCCCGACGGGCAGCGCCTGCTGACGGGCAGCGAGGACGGCACGGCCCGGCTCTGGAGCACGGCGGACGGCCAGTGCTGCGCCCTCTTTCAAGGTAGAGCCCCCTTGGCGCCGCCGCCGCTCCCCCGCGCCGCGGTACCCCCACCCCGGCTTTCCCCGACTGTCTTTCTCTTCCGCCCTCTCACTGGATTCTGTTGGGAGCCGTGCCTCAAACAATGGGACCTCTCAGCCTTTCCGCCGGCTGACACCTTCTAAAAGTCCCGTCCTCTGCCCATCCCGAGACCGCGCGGGGAAGAGCACGGCGGTGTGGTCTGGGGTGCAGAATGGGGGTGCCCTGGGGTCCAGTGGGCGGAGGGCCGCCCGCCTGCGGGGACCAAAATCACTTGTCAACCGACTGCATTCAATCATTACCGCTAAAATAATTTGAACAAACAAAAAGAAATCGTACCTCTAACCCTTCAGCTAAACAAAGCCTTCGCTTTTTTCTCATTTGCTATGTGACCTTTGGCCAAACATTTCATCTCTGGGGCTATTTAGGTAAATAAAATAAAATAAAAGTAATATTTGTTAGCAGCTTGTGTGCTAGCACCGAACAGTGTGCATAACAGTGGTGATTTTTTCTGATCCTCCTGCTACACTTATTCCACTCATACAGATATGGAAACTGAAGCACAGAGCTGCTGGAGTTGAAACTTGAAATCCCCTCCCCATGCATTCCTCCCTGCCCTGCTCTCTACTGCCTCAGCTGTCCAGGGAAGGGGATCCGGGAGGAATTAGAGATGGACATTTTGCAATTTTGTTAAATCAATTTAGCGTGTTTGAAAATATGAAATATCAGGGTGCATCACATATAGTAGATGTAAATATTGCTTCATAAAATAGTTTTTTCATGCATTCAGATTTATTTATATTTGTGTACTTACTCGGGAGCCTAATGCCTTTTTTTTTCTTTTTTAAAGATTTTATTTATTTATTTATCCCCCCCTGCTGCTCGTGCTCGCTGTGTCCATTTGCTGTGTCTGCGTGTCTCCCTTTGTTGGGTCGTCCTGGTGCGTCGCTCACCCGCTCATCCGTGCAGCGTGGGCTGGCTTGCTTTCACCAGGAGGCCCCGGGAATCAAACCCTGGGCCTCCCATATGGTAAACGGGAGCCCTATCGATTGAGCCACATCCGCTTCCCCCTAATGCCTTTTAAAGACTATGGGTTCTTGTCAGAAAGTCTATAGATGGTCTGTGAGCTCTGACCCCTGTTTTTGCCAGAGTAGCACATAACAGTTCCTTGGTGAGGCACAACATTTTTGGCATTGTGTACAGTTATTTATCATGGGCTGATTTTCCCTCAATAATCAGCAAATTCTGGGTGGTCTGCCCCAGGCCTTCCATTTTATGTAGGCCCAGGGAGTAGAGATTAGCTTCAGTATTATCTGGTTCTGACTGTTGGTTTTAAATGAAAATGATTGTGATAATTATTTCAAAGTCCAATAGGGATGGATTTTGGATTACCTGTTACTTGGGTGTTGGGGTGGATGATGTAGAGTTGGCCACAAACTAACACAAGGCTCTCACCCCATCCACAAACACTCACACACACTGTCGCACACTCAACTGGGATGAGCGGATCTGGGCTCTGTGAGAAATTTTAAATCCAACTTGCTTGCTTCCCAAAAGTGAATTTACCTGGAGGGCTTTCTGAAACACAGGTTCCTAGGCCCCCAGCTCCACCTGTCCGCATGGGATTGTCTTTGGGTGAATCTGATGCTCTCTGCAGGTTGGGGGCTCAGGGGGCGAGTCGTTGCCTTTTGAGGTCCCAGGGAGAGTAGGCATGCCACAGTGCAGAAACTCTGCCAGTAATTGCCTGAGGAGCTATGAGCACATTAACTTTTCAGTAAATGGAATTGGCTTTCAAATGCAGTGGGTGAGCTCACAGTGAAAAAGAAGGCTTAATTGCCAATTCTTCGGTAAAGAAAAGAATTGCTTTTAACATAATTATCCGCCCCCCCCCCCCTTATCCATTGAGTATCTCTTTATTTGGGAGCACTTTATTGGATCAATGGGTAGAAGACAAGCAGCATTTCACAAAATGGCAGTTCCTGTACTGTTCTGTTCCCATGAGAAAGGGATTCAGCCTGAAGATTCTGGCCCATTCTGGCTATTCTATTATCTTCCTTGTCTCCTAACAGCATCTTCTAACATGACTGGGTGTTGGGAGGGTGTTTGATTTTAATTCCATACCTACAAACTACGCATTCCTATTTAATGGAAGCCCACAGCACACGGGCCTTTCCTGTCCTGGTTCTGTGGTTGAGGAAGCAGGCTCAGTGGGACTAACCCACTCACCAGGTTTACCATACAAAGTGGGAACGAGGGCCTGGACTACTGGCTTCTGGCCAGGAGTTCTCTTCTCCCTTGCCTGTCCGTTGTCCCCTGCTGTTGATGGTGCTGGGTGTCTGTGTTGGATTTGAAGGAGCAAGACCCTTGGATCCTGTCCCAGTGAATTTACAGATTAGATTGAGAGGATGATTGCTAAACTGAAGAGCTGTGGCAGTAGAACTTCAGAGAAACAGGGGGTTTGCCTCTTGGCCCAGGTGGGATTTGGAGGATTGGATTTGGAGAGGCATAGGGAAAGAGAGGGCGTCCCGGGCTTCAAGCATGGCATAAACAGAGGCGGCATGGGGGTGGGACTTCAAGTGGGCCACAGAACAAAGAAGCAGCAGAACAGACAGAAGATGGGCCTGATGGGATGAGGTGCATTATTTTCTCTTGTGAGCTCACAACTGCAAACATGTTTTTCAAAGGGCATGGGGGAGCAGAGGGAAGGCTTTCCAACATAAGCAAATCATTATGAACTGTGTCTTGGTCTAGGAAGGATTCTATCAAAATACACAATTTGTTCTAACTGCGGATTTGAAGGAAGCCTGTGTCGATAATTTATTCTTGGCTCTTTGGATTCCACTGTGCCTGGTGTCGTCTCTTGCTGTGGGTGCCTAGTGAGAAGGAAGGGGAGCTAAAAGGAGGAAAGCAGCCGGGCCAGCATTGAGGGGAGGGAAAAGGCTGGCTGGAAGCAGCAGGTGCCTTGCGGCACCACTGACAAGCTCATGCCCCCTGGCCGGGAGCTCTGGGGCAGGTTGGCCCACAGGATGGGAGATGGGAGCTGAGCACTGAATGTCCTCGGTGGGGCCAGATCCCGCCAGACCATCTGGGATGCCCACATTGTGGGCGGACCTCGCTTCAAAGTGGGGCATTCACAGATAAAATGTCTTTGAAGGCTTCGTCAGAACACTTTGAGCCACATTTGCCGTGTTCCTGGAGCTCGGTGCCATCCCATCTCCTGCTCAGGCTTGCTTCGAGAGCCCATCACAAAGCCTAGCATCCAGGGTGCTGGCAGGAAACAAAATGGCACCCTCAAAATAGGATCATTCTAGGGAGTTTCAGAAAGGGACAATTTACAAACTGTGGGCAGAGTATTGGGGAACCATGGTCCCTGTGGCTAGTACCAGTAGGGCAGGGTTTCTACTACCCTGAAGGAGCAAGGGGTGTGAGTCATCACTGCAACCCAGAAACAGCTGGGGAGAGGGCTTCCTTGGAAGGAGGTGTGAGCTTGGTGAGGGACGCATCCAGCCTGGGTGACCCTGCAGGGAGGAGTTAGGGGAATCCATACCTGGACCTAAAGTCTCCTGAAAGGGATCCCAGTTGTCTGAACCCAGGGGAAGTGGGAGGACAGGGGAGCCCACAATTGAAATGTATTCAGATCAGGGGGAACAGCCAAGAGCAGGGTGAACAAGAGAGGAGGGCGAGCTGGAGGGGGAAACAGAAGACAGCTGCCTTGGACATGGGCGGCAGGCTTGGTCAGAACTGGGAGGGTGGACTCCTCCAGCTCCCGCCATAAATAAAAAATGCCACTGGAGGAATCCTTGTGTTGAGGGTCAAGATAATGGCAAGCTGTTTGTTTTACCTGATGAGGAAATGGGTGTCATGCTTTTGCCCTACGTAGAACTCAAACATCCCTGTTAGCACGCGGCTGTTTTGGGTGTCTGCATACTTTGCTGTCCAAAGCTGGGATGCTTTGACAAAGGAGACCCTATTTTTTATGCTGGGTGCAAAGGCATGTTCCAGCTTGGCCATTCACCCTGGGGCAGGAGTGTCCACTCCAGCCTGCCTTCTGCTACCCCAGTCTCAGTATTATTTCAGCAAGCTCCCAAGTGCCCTGGATCAGGAGGTGGCTTTGAGCTTTTCGAGTACATGGAAGGAGCAGTTTGACTTTAAACTTCCAACAAGAACAGCAAGTTCGTGGGGTGGGGTGAGATTGGGGACTGTGTGTGGGCAGGGAGGGGGGGAAGGGCTGACTACATTGGCAAGAAACCCCTTAGCCTCAGCATGTTCTTTTTAACATAATAACTGCATCTTATCTGCATTCTTCATCCCTTTAAAAATATTTACTTTTAGTTTGGCTTTTTTGCTTCTCTGCACAATTCTGACAGCTGAATGGATGAGGCAATGGGAGTCCCTGGAGATGCAATTGGGGCCCCATTCTTCCCTCCCTCCCTCCCTCCATCCATCTGTCCGTCTGCCCGTCCCAGGGGCAGGGGTGGCAATGGCATCGCCAGTGTTCCGTGGGTGGCAGGCATGTTTTCTCCCGCCCGTGGTGTGCTGTCACAGGTGCTTGTCAGCAGAGCCCTCGTCGTCCCTGGTGTTCCGTGGAATATGGGGCAGAGACATCCGGCGGGATGGCACTCTGCAGCTTCCCAGGCCCCTCTGCTGGGCTGGCGCTCTGAACCATGACTCACTCCTGCTTGTGTTTTCAGATGTGGGGTGGGTGGCTCTGTAAACAAAACAAACCCCAGGGCGTAATGGAAGGGGCTTGCCCACGGGAGAGCCTTCCACGCACCAGGGCCCCACGGAGAGGGCATGGGTCAGCCTGACCCCAGGCTCAGAAGTGAGGTTTTTAGTTTTTATTAACATTGAAAATCCGTTTTCATTATTGCATCTTTTCTTCAGGGCTTTGTTTATATGCATTTTTATTTTTATTGATTCACAATCAGTGTATGTATCCGTTTTTGTTTTTGTTTTTAACTTATTCATGTCATAAAAGTGGTCCCATATTTCATGGCCTTCGTGATCACTGTTCTAATGACTGTGGTTTCATTGAGTAAAGGTGCCGTAACCACACTTTTTTTTTTAAGTACTTTTCTTGGTTTCATGTACAGTTTACACTTTGCTCTTTACCTTCCTGCTTATGAGACGCCATGTGGCAGATGGAAGCAGCCAGGGCTTTTGGATCTGGTAGATCCCAGTGAGGCTCTCTGGGCCTTAGTGCCGGACGCCAGAGTCCTCAGAACTAAATAAGAGACCACATTAAAGGGCCCCCCTCATGAGCTCAGTGCATGGTAGTCCCTCCCACCTGCCCCTTCAGCTCCTCCTGGGAGTTGCCTGTGGAGCAGGTAAGGCGAGGTCCCGTGCCACATGAGGAAGACCAGGGGCTTCTTTCTGTCTGTCCTCCAAGCCCTCCCGACAGCCACAGCCGGGGAGAAGGAGACAGGGAAGGCGGAACTAATCTGGTCTCAGGGAAAGTTTGTTGACAATCTTAAAATATTTCATAAACTTTTGGGGGTTGGCAAAAATCCTGACTGTTTTGCCAAACACACTCTGCCCTTAACTTTTAAACCCACGTGTATTTTAAGGGAAACATAATCTGTAGTTTCTTCAAGTGTTTACTTAATTCGCACAAACATTGTTTTCTTAAAGAGTCCTGGTGGTATCTGCTATCCAAGAAGACTTGAAAACTTTTCTTCTCATTTTGTTTTAAATTCTATTTCCTAGAACCCAGGAAGTTGAGTTCTTCCAAGAGTCACCAAGTTTAAGCCCAGGACAAAAAAAAAGGGGGAAAAAAAAGTGTGAATCAGCTCAAAACTACCCAGAAGATTGTAAATCTCTGTCTACCCGATACCAGACATCTAAATGAAATTTTAAAATTTGATCAAAATCCTTAACGTAATAAATGCATCACATCGAATGTATGGCTATTTGAATTCATCAGTTTCCTTATCTGAAAAAGGGCTTTGGGTGCTAACGTTCTTGGATTCTATTGATTTTCTGGTCCCTGAATTCCTTTCATATATACCCAACCTGTCGGAAGGTTGTCATTTGCAGTGACATCCTTACCTGGAAGGTCAGGCCCTACTACCATCTGCCAGGGGCTTAAGCATTGATCTTCATTGCCAGGGTGATAAGCAAAATATCTTAACCAGGGACACTACCCAATAAGATGGGATGGCAGCTTCGGTCTGTGCAGACCTCCCAAACCCCAGACTCTGCATGACCTTCCCAGCTGTCTCCAGTCTCATGGACCATTTCTGTCAAGCACCTAAGGACAGTTCCCCAGCCTGCCTGGAAAGCCCCGGCTCCTGCCCTGCTTGTGCTGTCTCCTCTGCCAGCGTGCTCTTCTGTCTCCAAACAGAGCTCATAGATGCTGCCCCCTCTGCACAAGACCCTACGCAGACTCCTTTGTGTGACTTACCCAGCCTCTGCCCGAGCAGAGGAGCTGACGTCCTGTTGACTCACCGCAGGACACTGCTCTGTCCCAGTGCAGGCCATAGCTAAGCTTGATTTTTCCTCTTTCCTTCTGGGCTAGGTGCTTCATGGAAGGCAGGGGTGTGTCTCGTTCATCTTTGTATCTGCATTAGTTTTCTGTGGCTGCTGTACCAAATTATCTAAGACTCAGTGACTCAAAACAACAGAAATGTATTCTCTCCCAGTTCTGGAGGCCAGGAGTCAGAAATCAATATCTCTGAGCCAAAATCCAGGTGTGGGCAGAGGCGCCCACTCTCAGGAGGCTTGAGGGGAGGACCCGTTCCTGGCCTTTCCCAGCTGCTGGTGGCTTCTGGCATTCCTAGGCTTGTGGCCACAACCCTCCAATCTTTAAGGCCAGCATCTTCCAATCTCTGCTCCGTCTTCATATCACATTGTCCTCTGTGTGTCACCACATCTCCCTCTGCCTCCCTCTTTTATGGATACATGTGATTACATATCAGGCCCACCTGGATAATCCAGGAGAATCTGCCCATCTCAAGAGCCTTAACTTAATCACATCTGCAAAGACCCTTTTCCCAAATAAGGTAAAATGTAGTGGTTACAGGGATAAGGACCTGTGATTTTAGAGAGCCATTATTCTGCCTACCATAGTGTTCATCCCCACACATAAGAAGAAGAAAGAACACACTGTGTGCTGTGCAACTGCTGCTGTAACTCAGTCTGCACAACCATGTGAAGTAGGGATTTTTACTAACCCCATTTCAGATGAGGATGTGGAGGCACAGATGGTAAAGAACTTGCCCACAGGCAGTAAGTAACACCACCCAGACTCTGGCCCAAGCAGGGGCTGCTAAGGTCCTACCCTTGTCCTCTGCACACCTGTCTCCATAATGTCAGGTTTGTTGAATGACTGAGTGACTACCAACAGATGAAAAGTCTAAAGAAGACTAAAAGGAGAGGGTGAAAGAGGAGGGAGAAAGAACAGAGTGGAAGAAGAGGGAGCAAAAGAATTCAGGGGTGCAGGGTGATTTCCCCTTTGAATTGCTCCTGGTACCTATAGTTTCTTGAGACTCTCCCAGACTTAAATTGTCTTTTTAAAAGGGCTAGTCAGTTCTGGACTTGTTAGAAACATTCTCCGCCCCTGTTTTTTTCCCCTTTCTCCTCTCTTCAAACATTCTTCCCAGAAGAAAAACAACGGCTGGCACCCACTGGTATGCTCACGTTTCCCCTCGTCTGCAGGACACGAGAGCTACGTTACCTTCTGCCAGCTGGAGAATGAGGCTGCCTTCACGTGCAGCGCTGACCGCACCATCAGGAAGTGGGACGTGCTGACCGGGCAGTGTCTGGCGGTTTACCGAGGACACACGTCCATCGTGAACAGGTCAGCATGGCCTGCATTCTAGGGCAGCCAGTTAATGAAGACTTTATCTCTGGTCATGGACACCCCCCGCCCTGGGTAGGGCACGAAGGGGACAGAGATGCAGGCCGTAGGGTCCATGCCTTTGAAGAACTTAGGTGCTCTGGGGAATTCCAGATGTGAACCCCTGGGGAGGTGGTCAGTAGCACATAGTCATGGAAGGCCCAAAACAGAAATTTCCAGAGGCACAAGTGCTAAATGCCCAGGAGTGCAGTTAGGAATTTGCAAGGCGGAGGTGGGGGAAGAGGAGGCTCAATCACTCTTCCGGGTGCCAATGCAATGAATTGTGCCTGGGCACCTCTTACCCCCACTTGGGGGCCCTGACAGCTGCCCCCTACTAGGTGTAGGGAAAGGCACTGGCACCTACTGCTCCTGCTGATGGGAAACAAATTCCAGAGGAAATTGCTTAATTGATAACTGATGACAGACCAGGGGGTTGGAGGAGGAGAAAAATGGGAATTGTTCTGAAGATGGAAGCGAGGCTATTTTAAAGCCTTTCCTTCCCACGTTGTTGAACATAACCCACCCCCTTCCCCTTCTCAAGGAGGTTTGCATTTTTCCTCTCCTTATTGAATTTGGGTCTGAGCTGAGCAATGGAAATTCCTTGCTGATCAGATCAATTTGACACTATTTATTTAACTTGTGGTGGTTGCCCAGGACCACATCAGACTCCTGAGGGAATGCACAGGCTGCACGGCCTCAGTAGCCGGGGAGGGGGCTACTGCCCCGACCTCCCAGACCTGCCTTCTGTCCAGGAAGGTAATCTGAGCGAAGAAAGAGGGCTCAGCGCAGGCAGGAACCTGGAGGGAGTTGTTGCTGCTGGATGCTCAGACTCAGGCTTGGGGTGAGCAGTGAAGAAAGGATGTTCTCTGCCAGCAGGCCCTCGTGGCCAGCGTTGGCTCTGAGCACACCTGGGGCAGGGCTGGGGAACCCCTGAGCTTAGTGGTTCAGCACCGTGGGTGGAGAGGGGCCAGCCCAATCATTCCAACAGCTGTGGCATACTGTTTGCCTGCAGTCAGTACAGTCAACCAGCAGGACAGGGGACATAGAGCATCCCTGAGCAGAAAGATGAAAACAACCTAGAAGACTGCATCACGTTGACACGGGAGGGTGCTGAGTAGAGAAGTCTGGAAGGGACCCCAGGGGAGCACTGAGGCCCGGAGAGCTTTGGATACCTGCCCAGAGGCAAGACAGAAAGTGGTAGAGAAGGGACTAGAATTAGAACTCAGGTCGCCTACAGCTCCTTCTGGGCCCTTCCCACTACTCTGCCTTTCCGGAGAAAGAAGTTTGTCACTGAAAACAAAAGTGTGTCAGGGTGGGGGCAGTTTCTTTTAGTGAGGCAGCTGGAAAGACCGAACAGGAGACACTGCCAGGTGGGAGAAGGCCAGGCCCTCAGTTGACCACCCTGTCCTTGGGTCACGGTTTGCTCACCTGAAAATTATTAGCTGCTTCTCAAAAGTACATCTAGACAGTTAAGGTTAGAAATTATGCTCTGCCGTGTTTTGACTCCAGCCCATATGTACACACACACGTGCACACATGCTGTTTTTTAATGGGCAGCTCTTAGAGAGCCATAGCTCTGGTAGACAGTGCTTCAGGTCACAAGGGTTGTACAGAATCCCTGAGATGGGGACGTGGGATTCACATCCTTTCATGTTTTCAGAGCTGGCCCAGGTGTGTGAGGCCCTGGGAGCACCTTCACTGGCACCAGGCCAGATGTCCTTCACACACTAGGCCACTCCTGCTGGACTCGTGCCCCCACCCCCAGCCCCCTACCTCAGGCCCTAGGGCTCTCCCCTCTCCCTCTCCCAGAATGTCACACTTTGGTGCAAGTGGCTTCAAGTTATCACTTTACTGTAGAAATACACATCTCAAGAACATCATGCCTATTTGGATAGTAAGGAAACAGCCAATCAGAAATAGAGAATTCTTATTTTCATGCAGTTCTGTTTCACTAAATGACTTGCTGAAAATGTGAACATTCCAAAGGATCCTAAAGAGATGAAAGACATGGGTGTTGTGTGAAAAGTCAGAAGGTGTGTTCCTTGAGTTGGTCGGGCTCTTCTCCTACATAGTCCTTGCGAAAGTCACCAGCAAGACTTTAAGAGGCAGCGTAAAGATCAGTGCTGCCCACACCTCTGATACTAAGATTCAGCTGGGATCCTGAACCCTTGGTTCTCTTCCCACACAGAGGACACTCCTGGAGGTGCATAAACCCTTATTCCAGTGCCCACACCCAGCACCCCCTCCATCCCAGTGCCCCCCAATCCTAGCACCCCCACTACAGCTGCAGATTTGACCCCAAGGCCCTTTGTGGTCTCCTCCCCTGGTGAGTGCAGAGGTTCTTAACAAGGGTGTGTAAAGCCTTTGAAGTTACACACACAAACAAACGTGTTTTTCTTGGGAGAAGTTCTTGCATTCATCAGAATGAAAATAAGAATCATACGTATTTCCTGCTTGGGGAGCTTCTTCCTCCCCTGTCCGCTGGCCAGTTCCACGCATGAGCAGAACCACAGCCTCTTGGCTTCTCCCACCCAAAGTTCCATCCCGGATACCTTGGCCCAGTCGTGTGCCTAGAATCCAGGGGGACTGTGGCCCTAGAGCTTGAGTGTCTGGCCAGCAGACACCAGCCCAGATGAGGCTCTGAGCCTTGACACTGGCCCCCGCCCCCCACCCCACTAGCGACTTTCTCTTGTGACTGTGCCTTAGGCCGATGCTCACCTCAGCTCCTCGAGGGACCTGACCTTTGTGCAAAGCCACTGATGGGCACACTCTTGGGGACCATTGTTCTGAGAGGAGCAGGAAGGGCCAGCCTTGGGCTGGGAGCACAGAGGCCCTTCCTTCCTAGCAATTCAACAGTGTCTTCAGGGTCACTGAATCTGCCCAGCTACTTGAGTCTGGCCTGTTCCTAGGGTGACCAGCTCATCCCAATTTGCCCAGTACTTCCCCAGTTTTGAAACTGAATGTCTTGTGTCCCCAGAAACAAAACCATTCAGTTGTGGGCAAACTGGGAAGGGTGTTCGTCTTACCTCCTCCCTCCCTGCTGCCTCCTTTCCTCCCTTCTTCCCATACTGTTTGTTGAGCAGCTGCTATGCACTCAGTGCTGTGAAGGGAATTCAGGGAGGCTTGCTGGAGAAGGAGGGCTTTGGGCTGGCTCACAGAAGGTGAATGTGCCAGGTAGAGAGGAAGGAAGAGGGTATTCTAGCTGCAGAGCAGAGTCTGGATGACTAGGGGGTGGCAGGGATCCTGGCAGGAGGCAACAGTGTGGCTGGGCGTGAGTATTTGAGACCAGACTGAGGAGACCTGGAGGCTGGACTTCATTCTGTGGGTGGTGGGGGCCCATATGCTGGGCCTCCTACCTGGGGCCCCCAGTGTTTTGAGAGACAGGCTCTCCTGGTCCCTCTTACTGCCTTCTGCTGAAGCAGGGGACCTGGGATTCCCTTCCCCCTTGATGCTCTCAGATTTGGAGCTCTGTTTTCTGGGAGCATTTTTTCCCCACTAGCTGGACTCATTGCACATTTAAGACATCAGCTCTTTGCCTCGGCCTCTCAACTTGGGGGGTGGGGTATATATAACCCTGTGCCCTGTGCAACCAGCTCCTGTGACCAGCCTGGCTGGGGACTCCTGTGCAGTCTTACCCCGGTCCTTCCCCTCTTGCCCCCAGGATCCTGGTGGCCAACAGCCAGCTCTTCAGCAGCTCCTATGACCGGACGGCTCGCTGCTGGAGTGTGGACGAAGGGCAAGTGTTCCAGGAGTTCCGGGGCCACCGCAACTGCGTCCTGACCCTGGCCTACTCTGCCTCCTGGGACCTCCACAGCACTCCCTGTGAGCTGGAGGAGGACGTGGCCGGGGGGCTCCTGGTGACGGGCAGCACGGATGGCACAGCCAAGGTGTGGCAGGTGGCCGGGGGCTGCTGCCACCAGACGCTGCGGGGCCACACCGGCGCCGTGCTGTGTCTTGTGCTGGACGTGCCCAGCCGCAAGGTCTTCACCGGCAGCACCGATGCCACCATCCGTGCATGGGACATCCTGAGTGGGGAGCAGCTGCGGGTGTTCCGGGAGCACCAGGGCTCTATCATCTGTCTGGAGGTGAGACCTGCCCCGGGCCACAGCCTGTCTCCCATGACGGTTCCAGGGCCTTCCACTTCCGAATCCGCCATTTCAGGCCTGAGCCCAGATCCAGCAGAGGAGCCTGGGGTGGGTGTCGACTGTTTTCCTATGTTTGTCTTTGTACTGCCAGGCTGAGGATTGGCATCATCCTGGGAACTGCTCCTCACAGCCTGGAGTCATGGAAACTGGCCACTGCCATGTTTATCAGCTGGCCTGTAGGATTTATTAGGCACAGAGCAATTTAGCAGAATGGCAATACAGAGCATAGAGGCAGGCGCTGATTGCATCCCAGCCCTGGCACTGCCCACCTGCCTTTAGACAAGCCACTTAGCTCTCTGCACCTTTGCTTCCTTACTGTAAAATGAGGACCATAAGGACCCATAATACCTTGTCCATAATTGCTAAGTCCAGAAAGTTATGTTTTTTCCTAAAACTTGACACCATAACCCACTTGGTGGCAAATCCTGACTTGAACATATACAAGGCTATTTGTAGCTTTATTTATCCCACTTGATGTGAATATTCACACCTCTGCTGTTGAGACATGAGTACATTTCCAAAATCCAGAAAATTCTGAAAGACATCTGACACCAAGGTTTTGGATAAAGGATCACGGATGAGTAATTGTACCTATCCCATGGGGTTGTAGTGAATTGATAGAAGAGTGTTAAGACAATAGCATCACTGTCATTGCCATTGCCAAGCTTCTAAGGAAGCTGCTGCCCTCAGCTTGGCAGCAGGCTCTCTGCTAGATGTGATCCCTACCCTCTGCTGTTTATTAGGGGTGTAGATGTTCTTGGCTCTGATCTTGTTCAGGCCTCAGTTCCCACACCTGAATGTGAGCGGGTTGGGGCGTGGCACTTAGCAGCAGCAGGTGCTCTGTGAAGCCACAAATGAAGCAAAGGGAGATGGGTCCAAGGCCCACGGCCCAGAGACGCGCGTCCCTGGTGGTGGCTTTCATTGCATTCAACCCGCTGGAGAGCCTGGCAGGGAGTCCTGTTTTTGGTTCTGGGGAGGAAGGGTAGCCCCTGGGCTCCAGGACCAGTGGAGTAGGGAAGAGTATGTTTGCTTGGACAGTGGAATGACCCTCTGGCCCCTGATTCCAGGCCACCCTGAACCCCAGAGTGGTTCAGGTCCCTTGATGTTGGTTGGCTTCACTTTTTAAGTGGTTTTGTGGAAATTGCATTTTTTGTAACTCAAACCCTGCTTTAGGATGTTGTGATCCAATTGAGGGGAGAACATTAAGCTGTGAGTCGCTACCTGGTTTCTAATCCCAGCTTTGCCACTTGCTGTGTGGTCTTAGGCTCCTGGACCTCAGTTTCCTCACCTGTCAGATGCTGGTCATGATAACAGCCCTTCCAGCCTCCTAGGGACACTGAGATTCAGAGGTAACAGATGGGAAAGTGGTCTGAGGACATCATATATGGCTGTGGAAGTCCAAGCTCTTATCTCCTATAGTGGAATGTTGTGATGGGGCCCCTTGTGAAGAATGAATTTGTTCAGCAGAGGGTCTCCCTCACGTTGGCGTTTGCTCTGGGCTTGCCAGAGCAGGAGGAGGGAGGGGCACGTGGTTGCTGGTGCCAGGCAGAGAGGATGATTTTCCCTTCATGGTCACCAAGGTCAGAGAGAGGAAGCCCAGCCAGGAGCCCAATGTAGGAGCAGAAAAGAGAGCCGGCTCCTGCCCCAGGGACCTGGTGGCGCTCTTCAGGTCCCCCTCTACAGGGTTATTCTTGGCACCTGAGTGCTGTTCTCTCAGCAGAATGGGAGAAGCTGGGGGTGCTAAGGAAGGCTCTACTGAAATCCCCGCTGAAAGAGAGAGTGCAGGGGCAGAGAGTGAGCCCAGGCTGGGCAGAGGCCCTGGCCCCGTGCTGTGCCTTTGTTTTCTTTCTCTTTGAGACTTAAACAACCAAACAGCCCCCAAAGCAAATTGAATGGGAATAGGTGGGAGGGGAGAGGATGCCAAAGAGGACCAGAGGGTGGGCTCTCTGTGGGGGGACTGCCTGCCAGTGTGGGGAGCTGAGTGGAGGTGTGAGAGACTCCAGAGAGGGTCGAGCAGTGGGGCTGTAGATGCCCCCGGGAGCCGAGACCCCCAAGGGCTGAGGTCAGAGAAGGCCCCGGGGAGGAGGGGTGAGCCTTGAAGCTCCCACGGGATTTGGATAGGCAGGAGAAGGAGTAAAAAGGAGGGCAAAGCAAGGGCTACTAGCAGGTGCTGGGGAGGCAGCCCTGTGTGGGGTGGGGGTGGCGTGCAGGGGCCAGTGGACACGAGTCCTGGTGAGGCGGCCTCTGTCTGGCCTGCACGCGGCCTGTGGCAGAGGAGCCTCCTCTTTCCCAAGGCTTGCAACAGGCTCAGGCCCCAGAGGAAGAGCAGGGGGAGTCTCTGGGGCAGCCAGCCAACATGAGAGCCTTTGGCTTCCAGTAACTTCCAGTGGGTGCGTCTGTCTGTCCAGTGGCCTGCTGCCTCAAGGACTTGGGTGTTAATTGAGTGAGTGAGTGAGTGAACTGATGAGTACAGCGACTTGTAGGAGCTCCACACCATGCAGGGTGCTAAGGAGAGTGTGATGTGTCTCCCAGTGTGGGTTACTGCTGCCGCCATAAGCACAAATCAGTTTCCAGGATAGGTCCAAGCCAGAGAGATCCAAGGAGTGAGGCTACTGTTCCCTCTGAAGAGGAGTTGGGGAGGGGGAAGGTCAGGATACGGGAGGCTGGGGTGGCTGGAGACGCGTGGGGAGGACCTTGCCGAGCAGGGAGGTGGGGGTGCAGTTGAGGGCCCCCAGGCCAAGGAGCCCATGGAGCAGTCAGGCTGAAGCCTCTGGAGTCAGAGGTGGGGAGGCGGGGAGGGGCCGAGTCGTTGCCTGGGACCCCCAGTAGAGGAGCTTCAGCTTGAGGAGCTGAGTGCTGCTGCTGGCAGGTGGGTTTCTGAGGGACTGACTGGCAGCATGAAGGAAGCACACCCTTTGTGTGAAGGGCAGCTAGATGGTAGTCCAGTAAGCATCCAATTATTTGGTTGGTTGGTTGGTTAGTTACATAGTTAGCTGTTAAGTTGTACCCGGCTTCACTCCACAGTGGATTTGAGACAGAGAAGCCCCGGTTATCCAGAATGGTGGGCCAAGCTGTTCTTCCTCTGTAATAGAAGGTTTCCCACTTTTCAGAGGAACGATTCCGTAGAGAACCCAGCACTAACACGCCATCAAATCTTTCCTTATTGAATTAGAAAGCATGTCAAGAGGTTTTGTTTTTTTTTAATGTGGAGGATTTCTCGGGAATGACAGGCTGCTATTGTGGCCTCTGTGCCTCGGCCTGGACCAGACCCCGTGGGAGGTACAAGAGCCACCCCTGCTAGTGGGGGAGGCAAGAGGGTGGGCCAGGGGCCACCTTCCCCACGGATCAGGACAGGGTGGGGAAGTGGGGAGGAGGAATGTTTTCCTGTTCGGATTCTAGAGAGGAGTTTCTCTGTTCTTTTCCTTTTTTCAAATTTTTTTAATTTTTATTTTGAGGTTCTGGGGTCTGGGGATTAAGATTAAACCTGGGACCTTGTATGTGGGAAGCCAGTGCACAACCATGGAGCCACATCGGCTCCCCTGAGTTGGTTTTTTTTGTTTGTTTTGCTTGTTTTTTGTTGTTGTTGTTTTTGTTTTTTCAGGAGGCACTGGGAACCCAACCTGGGACCTCCCATGTGGGAAACAGGTGCTCAACCACTTGAGCCACATCCGCTCCCCTCCTATATTTTGACCCCTGGATACAAAATCAAATCTAATTGCATAATGGCCTTCACTTTAATCCCTTGGGAAACGCACAACAGTGTAAAATTTAGGTGTTCCCCACTTCTAAGAGTCCCTCCCTCTCCCATAAGAGGGGTGGGGGAGGCACCCTTTTCTACCTCTCCTGGTCTGCTTATATTGAAAGAACTGTTGTACTCAGAACCTAGAACTTTCTGAGCCAGACCTACTGCCCAAGGCAGATTTCCATGGAAGGAGAAGCAGAATTTATTAAGCTCCCTCTTAGCCTCACTAGCTGATTTCTTTCTATTAGAACAGCTGAGCAGTTGAGACCATATAATTCATAGAAATGAGGATTTTATTTTTCTCTTCACTTTCATGGGATTTTTTTTTTTCATTTAACACACTTCTCAGAAATTTGGAGTTTCTGGAGGTTAGAAGGCTGCTATCTTACAAGTCACATTGATTAAGGTAATGGAAATTGTCTCATGTTATCTTGATCCATAGGGTGGTTTATGATGAAGATTTAGAGGCATGCAGCTCCTGGAGCAAAGGGCAGGAAACCAGCCTCATGAGGGTGGTTCCAGAAGTGGGAAGTCCGGTGCAAGAGTCTCTGGTCCTCTCCTGGGGCCCCACAGTTGTCTCTCCCTGCTGTGGGCTGGCCAAATTCCTTCTCCTCTTCTGCTTTCTTGGCTTCTCTCCCCATGGACCGGACACGACTGCCCAGGACTCTCTCCAGCCATGGGAGCACCTCCGTTCAAGCCTCCAGCCGAGAGCTCTGGAAGTGCCCACTGTCTGTGAGGCTGACTGGCCCCGCTTGGGTCCTGTGACACCCCTAGTCCAGGAAGCACTGACCAGGGTGTCCTTGGTGTAAACATGGCTTCATGTGTTAGTCTTCGTGGTCGTTCGTGGTGGCGCCCAGGGAACCCGACGGGGCTCTCCGGGTGGCTGTTCTCACTCCACTAGAAGGGAGGTGAGTGAAGACTCTGCCTTTTTTTCAGAGAGGATGCCTGAAGCAGAGGCGGTGAAGCCATTTCACAGAGGGTTTAGGCCTCAGCCTCCAAGTTCTCTCCCCGTGACTAAGAAGTGACTCTGAAAGCATGAATAGTGGGAAAGGAGAGGGGGCAGGTGCCTCGCCTGGTCCCTTGGCTCCCCTAAGCCCCAGGCCTGCTGGAGCCCAGTGCACTGAGAATCCAGAGTCCGCTTATTGCAAGCCCACGTCTGCCTGCCATGTGGCTTCAGTCAGGATCCTTATCGAGCGGGCCTTGTTGGTCACATTCTGTAGAGGGAGACCACATACTTGGTACCTCCTGAGACCTGAGACTGACAGGTCAGCTTCTGATGTGGTGGGGGTGGGCATGGACGGAGCTCTGGATTCCACCTGGTTTAACAAGGGGAGCGTACTAGTGCAGGGCCTAAGAGGGGATCTCGTACCTTCCCACACCCCCCACTCCTGCTGCCACTCCCCAGCCTGGCCCCTTGCACATTCTTCCTTCCTCTAGGCCTGACCTCTCACATCAGGCCTGTGCGTCAGTGTGGATTAAACTTCCTAAGCCCCTGCTTCCCGCACATCACTCGTGTTCAGAACCCTTCCAGGGCCCCTCTGAAAGTTCTCTTTGCCCAGGTCCACAGCCCCAGCACCTGAACACTTGCTGACTGTGTCCCTCACTCGGCCTTTGGTCTGCTCTGACCAAGTGTAGACAGCGCATTAGCCCGATTAGTAAAGCCTATGATGCGTGGAAGTACTTGCTCTGGAGAGTGCAGTGCTCTTTAACACAGCCCTGTGGTTGGACATCCTGCCTTCACACACCTCCGGGAAGCACATGGCGTGGGGTGCACAACACTGCTGTCATCTCCATTTTAAGAGTGGAGCGTATGAAGAACAGATGTTTCTGTTTCCCTTCCCTCACCACACAGCCATGGAGTCAAGGCCCGGACGCCGTGGTCTGTGAAACTCTTGTCTCATTTCCCAGACCTTCCCCCAAGCCGGGGATCAACCTCAAGTTAACATCCAACTTTCTTTCTCTGTCTTGACCCCTGTATGTACAAATCCAAGTGAAGATGTAAGATTTAGGGGAATTAATTCTCTTTCTTTTTTTTTTTAATATATTTTTTAATTATTTTCAAAAGATACTTAGATTACGTAAAATGTTACATAAAAAATATATGGGATTCCCATATGCCCCACTCCCCACACCTCCCACATTTTCCCACATTAACAACTTCTCTCATTAGTGTGGTACATCCATTGCAATTGATGAACACATTTTGGAGCATTGCCACGAAGCATGGATTATTTACATTGTAGTTTACACTCTGTCCCATATAATTCTGTAGGTTATGGCAAGATATATAATGGCCTGTATCTGTCGTTGCAATGTCATTCAGGTCAATTCCAAGTCCTGAAAATGCCCAGGGGAATGAATTCTTTTTATTTTATTTTATTTTATTTATCCCCCCCTTGCTGCTTGTGCTGCTGTGTCCATTCGCTGCGTGTCTTCTCTGTGTCTGCTTATCTCCCCCTTGCTGTGAGGTCCTGTCGCATCAGCCCACGGCCTGCCCTCACAAGGAGGCGCCGGGAAGCGAACCCGGGGCCTCTCATATGGTAAACGGGTGCTCTATCCATTGCTCCACACCCGCTTCCTGCGGTGAGGTTGCTGCATCAGCCCACCGCACCGCTCAGGCCTGCGTGCCCTCACAAGGAGGCCTCGGGACGCGAACCCGGGCCTCCCATATGGTAAACGGGGGCTCTATCCACTGAGCCACACCTGCTTCCCCTGCCTACCCTCTTGATTATGGAAGAGAGGGGACAGTGCCAGGAGCCACACGGGTCTTCTCTGGAGAGGGTCGGTTCAGAGAGGAGGGGACGGCTCACTTCTAGGTGACAAACCCAGAGTCAGTAAGGATCTTGGGCGTCTAGCCTGTAACCGACTGCTGACCACTGAGGATCTTCCGGTGGTCTGGGCTTCCTGGTGGTCCTTGTGGAGAAAGGGAACATGGAGTTTCTTCCCTATCCCTTTGGATTTTTGTTTTTAACCAATTTTTTAAACTATGAAGCATTTCAAACTTAAGTACAGAAAATATTAAAACAGACACCCATGTACCCATACCCACTTTTTTTTAATTTAACTTTATTTGTACATTTAATAATTGAAAATATAAACAATTAAAAACTAAAAAGTTAACACAGATGAATAAATATATATACATTTCTCCATTAAATGTAATGGATACATATAATTTTTTTTTTTTTTTGATCAAACAATATGTTACGCAATATATTTGGTTCATAGTAACGCATTCATACAGTATTTGTCCTTTTGTGTCTGGCTTGCTTCACTCAGCATAATGTCCTCCAGGTTCATCCATGTTGCCATATGCTTGACGACTTCATTTCTTCTTACAGCTGCATAATATTCCATCGTGTGAATAGTCCACAGTTTGTTTATCCATTCATCTGTTGATGGACACCTGCATACCCACTTTTGAAATTAGATATTAACATGGTACCATATTTACTTCATATTTTTTAAAGAAATAGAGCAGCTCAAATATAGCCAGAAAGAGAAAAGGAAAGAATTGCCGGATGTGAGGGCCGCTGAGGGGCTGTGCTCCGACCCTCTGCAGCGCCCTCTGTCATCTGTGCTGCCTTCTTTGCTTGCAAGAGCACTGTCATAGCAACCTCCTGGGAGCCTCACCAAACCCCGAGAAGCTGGTGGGGCAGAGAGCTGTTGCTTTTACCAGCTTTTAACAGCTACCATTTTTGAGGGTTTACCTTAGGCCAGCGTGCTATGTGCATTATCTCACAGACACCTGCGGAGAGAGAGATTGTTGTCTTCATTTTGCACATGTGAATGAGAGTGTAACTTGCCCAAGGTCTCACAGCTGGTAAGGGGAGAGCCAGGATTTGAACCCAGGTCTGTGCATCTCAGAAACCCCTGCTTTTCAGCACCGCGTTATGTGAAGAGTCTGGCTGACAGGTCTAGGATTAGGAAGTTGGCTTCTTTGGTGAGATCGGTCCCCCTGTGCCACGCTGGAGTGGGGGAGCCTCTTCGGGGGTCTTTGCTTAGGATGCCGGTCCAGAGCCCAGCTGTCCTTTCAGCAGCCCGGCATTGCTCACAGCCTGGCCCAGCTGCTTCTCATTTTCCCACCCTGATGTCCGGCCTCAGCGGAGGGGAGGGGAGGGGCTCGCAGTCCCATAGACCATGGCAGCTGAGCTCCAGGCCTGCAGGCTTCATCCTGCTCTCTATGCTGATGGATTACATCACAGGAAGACTCAGGAGAGATGCATCCGAGCTGTGTCTATTCAGAGCCCCCTTGGCTGCAGGGACTTCTGGGGGGGCAGACTGACCTTTTGCAATGAAGGCACTTTGGTGTGTCCCTGTCACAGTCTGTCCAGCTGTCCCCATCTGCCTCAGGCCTCCCTGGCCCCTCTGGTGTCTTCTGCTGCTCTGCTGCTCCCTGTGGGTGTCCTCTCAAGAAATCAGCCAAAGTGAACAGAGAGGCTCAGCCAGCCAAGGACAATAATGCGTGGTGCTAGTTCCTTGGCCTCTGGTGGGTCAGGGCTTGTACTCTGAAAGTGTGTACTTTGAAATGTTGTTCGATCATTTTTCTTAAAAAAAAAAAAAAAAAAAAAAAAAGTGTCAACAGGCCCTGAGTAGTTAGGACACGCAGTATGGGGAGCAGGAGGGATCTTTCCAAGCTTTGTCCTCACCAGCCATGGACACTAGGACTGCCTCCTCGTTTGGAGTGCTGGGCGGCACAGAAATGCAGAGCCATGTAGCCTGCACATCCTATAGTGGGTCTCAATTTCAAATATTCTGCCCATATCCACACCCCTTATGAGTCCATGAGTCTCAGTGGGTAGTCTGGAAAACACTGTCACTGGAGGCTTTGGAACTGGCTCTCTGGGAGATTCCAGTGTGGTTGGGGAGATGGCCAGAACACGGGGCTGAGCAGCAGGGGTCAGTTTGTTGAGCGAGACAGAAGTGAGCAGTTCTGTGGGCATCGTGAGAGAGGATCTCAGTTCTGTACTAGCAGGACAAGGCTTCAGGGGCACTTTCCGGGCAGAGAGGACTTGAAAACAAACATGGGAAGGAAAATTGTGTCTGGAGTACCTGGGGGACAGTGATGACATGGGACCCTTGGAGCAGGTGTGTGAAATGGAAACTGGGATTTACAGCCACCCCGAGAACTGAGCACCAGGCCAATGGGGTGGTCCTTTCTAGGGAAAGGGAGGCAGCCATCGAAGGTCTTGAATGGGGAGTGTGCAGAGCCGGCTTAGGGAGACTGATGGGGCTCTTCTGCCAGTGCTCTAGTTGATGGCTAGAGACCAAAGTCCCAGGGGGTGCATGCTTGAAGCCCTCCTTCAAGGAGGTCAGATGTCCATCTAAGGAGGAGACTGTTCCACTAGGGGGCAGGGTTGACTCATCCACATGGAACTAGAGAAGCGAAAGGACAGGCCAGGTTGCTTGCTGGGGCCACAGCAGAACTTCAGAACTCAGAAACAGCCACAGCTGCCTTCCTGCTCTCAGGGAACTCGCTGCCATGGCCTCGGCTTCCCAGGAGGCCATGTTTTGTTCCTTGTGGTACCACACCCCCCCTGTGGCCACAGATGATTGGCCTAAGGCCTGTGAGTCCCTTTGACCTGTGGCCTGGTTGGAAAGATGAGTTGGGCTCCATCAGGTTCTTGTTCTCTGGAATCTGAATTGGGAAATATGGGGAAATGAGTTGGTTGTAGAACTAAAGTGAACGGCAGCTCAGAGAGTGGCCACGACAGGCAAGTGCATGGTTGAGTTACGAGGGTAGAGGGAGCAATAAGTTCCATGTGGACTGACATTAGGGCTGGGTTCCTGATGCCTCCCGGCGGAAGCCATCCACCTTTTTCCCAGCCTCCAAGGGTCTTGGGCTTCCCTCAGTATTCGCTGGTGGCTCTCTGGGTGCCTGTAACCTGTCCACATCTTCTTGGAGGCGGCTTCCTGTCATCGTGCCCTGTAACTGCAGCCGAGGAGCCTTTGGCTTCTTGTCAGTGATTCTGCTCACCAGAGCTGCCAGTTGCAACTCTCTTGCCTTGGTGGTGTTTAGTCTAGGGAGATTTTCAGAATTATTTTAACAGTCTGTGCACTTCCCCGTGGGCTGTTATACCCATCCATCTTGGCAAGGGGGACTCCTGTGAAGGATGAGCTGCCTGGGGAGCCTGGGGGAGCTACAGGTTTGAATGCCAGGGGCCACCCCACCCCCCTTCACTCACCCCATTCCCCATTACCACCTCTCCCAGGTCCTTTCTCTACCTCCTGCTAGACAGAGCAGGGTGTGAATGCAGCTGAAACTCCGGCTAGGAAGAGTGAGAATGGGTAAGCCAGTCTTTGGGACCCTTTTCCTGTGGGATGGCAGCCCCCTTCTTTGGACAGCCTATGGATAAGAGATCTGGTGACCCATGGTGGCCCCTGGATTGCCAGCTCCAGTCCTAGGAGGGGTTGACCTCTACACACACTCAGCCCCAGCCCGGTCAGATTTCTTCCAGACCTTTCTCTTTCCTGTCTGCCCTTCCACCAGCAAAAGTCCCTTGTGAAAGCCCCCAGAAGCCCCTTTCTCAGCTGGGACGACATGACTAAACTGATTGATACAGTTCTGACTTTAGCTGCGGGTGGCTTCACGTGTTGACCTTCCCAGGTGCAAAGCCATATTTTAACAGGGAGTATATTAGTCAGAGTTCAGCAGAGAAGCAGAACTGACAGGATATCTATATATACTGTAAATAGTAGGAGATTTATTATAGTAATTGGCTCACCAGACTGTGGGGATTGGCAAGTGCCAATTCCTTAGGGCAGGCCGCAGGTTGGGATCTCTGATGAAGGCTTCGTGGACTCCCCAGGAGAAGCTGGCTGACGTAGAGATGGAAATTCCTCTTTCTGACAGTTGAAATCATCCGTTCTCCCTTTAAGGCCTTCAACTGGTGGAATGAGACCTCTTTCCTTGTTGAAGGCAGTCTCCGTAGTTGATTGTAGATGTAATCAGCTGTAGATGCAATCAACTTACTGAGGATTTAAATCCATGAAATACCCTCCCAGTAACACTCAGGCCAGTGCTTGCTTGACCAAACAACTGGACATCATCACCTGGCCATGCTGACAATGAACTTAACCATTACAGGGAGCTACTAACGAGAGATTTAATTAATAATAATGATATTCTCTCACATTTACGGGGTACTCATTTTGTACTGTGCATGCTGTATCTGTGTAAGCCTCTGAGCACCCCAACGAGGAAGGTTCTGTCATCGTCCTTTCTGACAGGGCCAAGTGGCAGAGTTAGCTCTGTGCCCTGACCATACCACCTGCTCTCCTGACCCCACACCACCCTGTCCTCTGGAGAAGGAGGAACAGTGTGAAATGGGGTGCTGCAGTGGGGGAGTGGGGTGGGGACATAACAGGCTGGGGCTCTGGGCCACCAACTGGCAGGGCAGGTCTGTGGGGCAGGTGGCCATGCAGCAGGCCAGCAGTCGTCCTGTCTGGGCACAGACCCCCCCTTTCTTCTCAGCTTGTGAACCAGCATGTCTACTCGGGCAGTGCCGACAGGACCGTCAAGTGCTGGCTGGCAGATACGGGGGAACGCGTGCGCACATTCAAGACCCACGGACACAGCGTCAGTGCCCTCAAGTACCACGCAGGCACCTGTAAGTGCCCCTGCCCCCCACGGTGCCCACGCCAACCCCAGCCTGCGACTCCCAGGCCTTGTCTATGCCTGGCCCTTCACTCCAGGCCTTGGCTCACTGCCCACCAAATCCTCCCATTGCTCAGGGCCCCCTTTCCTTTCCCTCCCTGACTGCTCTGGAACCTTCTCAGTCTTTCCCCACACCAGGAGCCTGCTCCACACGGCTCTAGGCTTTTTTGCTTCCTGGCTCTATTGTCCCCTCATTGAGCCTCCACTGCCGTTCAGGATTGTCATCACCCAAGGAGAGCAGCCATGCCTTCTCCTTGTCTTCTGTTCCTCCAGGCTTATTTTGCAAAGAAATTCCAAGAAAGGGTTTGGGGGCACTTCCCACTTTCCCCCACAAGAACATCCTTTAATTAGCATAGTGGGGCAGTGACAGCCAGTTAACCCAGCCTGACTTGAGGGCCACATGTGGTTTGCTTCACTTGGGATTAGATTTGGCTACAGATAAAAGAAAACCCAAATGAACAGTAGTTTAAGTAAGATGGTGGTTTATTTTTTCTCTCAGGCAAAGAAATTTCAGAGGCTGGCAGTCTGGGCTGGACTAGGTAGTTCCACATTCTTTCTGTTGTTTTGCTTTAGCACCCTTAGCTTATACTTTCTACCTTCAAGATGGCCTCATGGTTCAGTATAACTGCTGAAGCTCCAGCCATCAGGTGATGTTTTAGGCAGGAAGGAAGAAGAGGGAGGGAAGGGCAAAAGGATGCCACTTCTAGCTAAGTAGGCCCCATTAAAGGTCTTTTCTGGAAGCTCTACCCAAACACTTCACATCACATCTCTTTGACCACTGAACCTGGAAGAAAGACTGAATAATGAAATCTTTTTATCTGGTGAGTTTGCTGCCAGGATTAAAATCAGGGTTATTTTGGAAAGAAGGGCAGAATGGCTTGCTGGGTAGGCAGCAAGCTGTCTGTCCCACAGGTCTCAAAGTGCCACATATCTGGGCCTGGCTGCCTCTGTCCAACTGGCTTGCCACATGTTTATACCCCAGACACACCCAACACTCTGTACAGGGGAAGCCACCCCCAACCTCACAACACCTACAGGGGAGTGGGCCTCCCAGCTTCCTGAAAAGCTCTTTTCCAAAACTTCCCTGCCTTTCCCCAACTTCTCATTCTGCCATCAGCCCTGCCCTTCCCCCTCTATGGCCACAACTCTCGTGACAGCAGCAGGAAGCCAACCCCACACAGCTGAGCCTGAGTGTCATCTCCCCAGCATGGGCAGTGAGGGAGAGGGGTTTGGGCTGAGGGAAGAGTCACAGTGGAAAATTAAAAGTTGGTATCACAGCAAAGGTGTTAGATGAAGATAGAATGAGAATTTCCGAAAATAGGGCCTGAGATGCCCTCGAGATTTGGGTGTCTGACACCGCAAAATTATTTTTTCCTTCTTCCTGTGTTAAAGCGTGTAAGTGTGATGATGGCTGTGCTTCCAAGTCCTAGAACTTTTAGTTTAAAGAGAAGGATGTTCCACTCAGAAGTTCCAGCCAGCCTAGGGCACCTTCACTTGGTAGCAGCAAGAATGAAATCTGCAGCTGAAGCCAATCTCCGTGGGCTCTACTTCCCACCTGTTAAGGAATTCAGTACTTGGTCTTTGCCAGAAAGGGCCCAGGATGCTGAAGCTTTATTCCTGAACCTCTTCCCACCCAGGGTGCCCAGCCACACTGGGATTTGGGGGCCATGCCAGTTTCAGAGTTGGTGGAGGGAAAGGCAGGAAAGAGATCTAAAGACTCAGAAATGATTCTTCCCCTCCAGGGCAATCCAGGGCCACATTTACCCTGTAGCTTTAACAAAAAAAGCTGGGAGTAGGCAGGGAAAACCGGGTTAATGGCTAAGGAAGATGCCCACAGGGCAGTGTAGCAGATGCCCTTGGTAGTGCACACCACACTCACCAATCCAGCGTCTGAGAGCAGTTCCTTGTTGCAAGCACCTGTGATTCTTTGCCAGAGGGCATTTTCCTGAGAGGCGCAGGTTGGAGGTCCCATCCAGGGGTCCTGGGGAATTGACACTCCCAGGAATGGACCTTGACCACTGATTGATGGGAACTGATGGGTTAATAACCAGAGTCCCAAGGTGGTAACACTCCGGGACACAGTAACCTCTCCCGAGGGTCCCTCGGGATTGAGCCCCATTGCCCACAGCACTTACCTGCTCACTAACACGCCCTGGATCAGCTGCTTTCGTTTTCCTGCTTTTTGTCCCATCTCCCCTACATGTGCTGCCTGGAATCCCTTGCCAGGTGAACTGTTTGCACTCAAATCCTAGTTCACTTTGGCATCTGCGAGAACTCAACCTAAGACCACAAGTGGACGAGCAAGTCCCTCTAGGCCAGTGGTTCTCCAAGGGTGCTTGCCAAACCAGCAGCATTGCCTGGGAACTTGTTAGAAATGCAGATTCTCAGTCCCCACATTGCACCTACTGGAAAAAAAAAATTCCAGGAGTGGGGCCCAGCAATGTTTCATTTTTTTATTTTTTAAAAAAGATTTATTTACTTATTTCTCCACTCCCCCCACCCCCTTGTTGTTTTGCGTTCCTTGTCTGCTCTCTCTGTGTTCTTCTGTGTCTGCATGTCTTCTCTTTAGGAGGCACCAGGAACCGATCCTGGGACCTTCCGGAGTGGAGAGAGGCACTGAAACTCTTGTGCCACCTCAGCTCCCTGGTCTGTCACGTCTCCTATTGTCTCTCTTCTGTGTCTCTTTTTGTTGTGTCATCTTGCTGCGCCAGCTCTCCGTGCAGACTGGACCAGCTCTCTGTGCGGGTCAGCTTGCTTTTCACCAGGAGGTCCTGGGGCTTGAACCCTGGACCTCCCATATGGTAGACGGGAGCCCTATCACTTAAGCCACATCCACTTTCTCCCAGCAATATTTAACAAACCTCCCCTCCAGGTGATTCTAATGCACGCGAAAATATGAAAACTATTGAACTAAGTTATAATGCAGGGAAAAATCCCAAGGGGAGGCAAAAGCCCAGGCTAGAAAAAGAAACTGGGTAGAGGTTCCCTCCTGCTAGAAGAGCTCTAGTGAACCCCCAGAAGATGTTGGTCTTGTTTCAAGGACCAAATCTAATACAGAGAAGGGCAGCCTTTTCAGGAGAAAACAGGTTTCTGGTTAGTCAGCCCTTGCTCCAAAACAGGCTGCTCAGGTGGATGGGGGAATGGGGGGTGGGGGGCCGGGGGGAGCTTCCAGGGCAGGGGTGGGTTATCCCCTCCAGGGGCTTCAGAGCCTGCCTGACAAAGCAGGCAGAGGACCAAGCTTCACCAAAGGCTTCCACCAGCAGGCCCGCAGAAGAGGGCCAGGGGCTCAGGGAGGACTTGGCCTAGGAGACATTCAGGAGGGACAGAGACACCTAGAAGAGCAGCACATGCTGACCTGAAGCCCAGGGAGGGCGTGGCAGCTGCTGGCGGTGCAGAGAAGCTGCATCACAGGGAAGCCCTCCTCACCCTTGTTATTCACACTGACCTCACAGGAGTGGAGTAAGGTGATGGTGTGGTGCTATCCATTCACACAGCGCCTTGTTCTTTTCAAAGGGCTTCTGCATATGAACCTTATAATTCCATTAAGAGGTAGGCAGGACAGCAATCACCATCTGTCAAATGAGGAAACTGAGTCCCAGGTGACTCCCATCCTGCTGGTGTCCCTGCCCTTCCTGTTCCCTTCTCGGGGCCCACTAGCGGGGGGGGGGGGGGGG
>JAQZBX010018244.1:0-34801 GCA_029593785.1 Cabassous unicinctus | reverse complement strand
TTCTATCTCTGTTTCAGGTATCCATCTTCTCCTGGAGATTTTTTAGCACATTCATTGGAATTTCCAAAGTGCACCTTCTGTGGGGGAAATCAACATTACCTTCATTGAGTTACTAACTGGTCTACCCTACAGAACTTGGACTCACCAATCTCCATGCTCTCATGGGCCTAATCCTATTATAAATCTCTTAATATTTACATATACTTGAATATGCATGTATACATTATCTAACTCTATCTATCTATCTGTGTAACATCTATTATCATCTATCTTCTGCTAGTTTCATTATCCTGGAGAACCCTAACTAATAAATCTTTGCAACCAACTTATTAAAGTGCAAGAAGTACAATATATACTGAAGAGATTTCCTGTATCTTGCAGTTTCATCATTGGAAGGCCACCTTGTTCTTAAACATCTCTGACATCATCTCTCATCCTGCTTCCTTTTATTTACCGCTTGTCACTCTGAATTCCTTGCTGACCTTGAACTTGAAATGAATTTCTTTCCTTAGGGTGCTGGCCCTGGACAAGCCCTCTGCTGGTCAAAAATTTCTAATAACCTTGTGAACCCTGCCTTCTGCATTGAGGTCTCTCTTCAAATGTTTCCCAAACTGCAAGTCTTGTCTGAACATCAAGCATCCCTTCTGAAGTTCTCAATTTTACCTATTTTTATTTCATTTCAGCCATAGACACCATGTGACCTGTTACATGGTTATAGTTTTGTTTTTTTTTCTTTCTCCATCATCAGACTGCAGTTCAGTTTAGTTTTCAGCTAATTATTTCCATTGCCTAGTCTATGTCTACAGAGAAACTGGACTGAATATTAATTCCACAAATGAATGGATGAATTTCCATAAAAATCCTACAAAGCATGACAGATTGGGGAATATTTTGAAAGTAGGGGAGAAATTCCTAATCAGAGATGGCACTGTCTATTCAGATTTGATAAACAAATTCAGAAATTAATTCCTGACTCCAAAATATAAATTACAGATAGATTAATAATGGTTGCTTGTTTGAAAATTAATCATGCTATTTCTTTCTTTCAGGTTATTCACATCAAGCACATGGAAGCAGGAAATAATACAGGAATTTCAGAATTTCTCCTTTGGGGATTTTCAAAGGAAACTGAATTGCTGTCCTTCCTCTTTGGGCTGTTTCTGTCCATGTACCTGCTCACCATCCCTGGGAAACTGCTCATCATCCTGGCCACCATCATTGACTCTCACCTCCACCACCCATGTACTTCTTCCTCCCCAACGTGTCCTTTATAGACATCTGTTTAACCACCACCACATTGCCAAAGATGCTTGTGAATATACAGACACAGACCAGAGTCATAACTTATGCAGCTTGTCTCACCCAGATGTACTTTTTCATAGTCTTTACAGGTTTGGATGACTTCATCCTGGCCATGATGGCCTATGACCCCTTCATGGCCATCTGTCACCCCTTGATTTACAGGGCCATCCTGAACCCCCAGCTCTCTAGACTGCTGGTTCTGGTGTCCTGGACTATGAGTGCCCTGCATTTCTTGTTACAAAGTTTAATGGTGTTGTGATTGTCCTTTTGTGACCACTTAGAAATCCCCAACTTTTTCTGTGACATTGATCTGATTATCCAGCTTTTTTGTTCTGATACTTTCCTCAATGAAATAGTGGTAGATTTTGCAGCTCGTGAGCTGGATTTTCTCCCTTCACTATTATCATTTACTCTTTTTCCAAGGTTATTTCCTCTGTATGTGCAATCTCATCAGCTCAGGGGAAGTATAAAGCATTTTCCACCTCTGCCTCTTACCTCTCAATGGTCTCCTTATTCTATGGTACACTACTAAGAGTGTGTATTAGTTCCACTGCATTGCTGAATGCACACTCAAGTGCAACAGCTTCATTGATGTACACTGTGGTCATGCCCATGCTGAACTCTTTCATCTACCATCTGAGAAATAAAGAAATGATGGGAGCTATGAAAAGATTCTTCAGGAAGGAAGACATAAATGTTTCATTTCTTCTGCGGGCATAAGAAATGCCTATGATTACAGATCTCAAAGCCTCAGTGCCAGAAATTGTGATCCTCTGATTTCATGGAACTGGAACCTGCCTTAAGTTCAGATATGGTCTTAAATTTGATTAAGAGAAACTTTAAATGATACATTGAACTTCCACAGAAAAGAATTGTGTTTGATGATTAGCATCTCCTCAATGAAATAAGAAATCTAGGTGGTTCTATGCAATGGGATATATACCTGTGGTGCAGGACTGGGTTGCGCATTTTGCACTACTTTATTTTACAAAATATGTGGCACTTTGCATTCTTGAAGCAAAATGTCTGCCCTTTCTACACATTTTCACCTAAAAATTAAAAGGTATGTGAGTGAAAATCTAAATATTTACTAAATCATCCTGAATTATCTCCTTTCTTTCACTGCACATTAAAAATAACTTTTAAATGAAAAATATTATTCACACAGAGGAGTATGTTGTAAATATTTACTTATTATATTTTTACAAAATGAATACCACTGTAAAACCAGAACCTTAGAATTTCCTTCATTTATGCTCTTTTCTAGACACTTTCTCCTAACTCTAACTTACAGGTTAATTTTTTTACTTGTGTAATTTTTATAAATCCATTATAATTTATATGTTACTTTATGTAGATTTATTTCCCTGACTTTATCCATATTTTTGGCTGTGGCTATAGACAACTCATGGTGACTGGTTCATCGTAATCCTTTGCGTCAATATAGATAAGCTTATGCATCCCACTTTACTGTTGCTGACAATTTGCTTAGTTTCCATTTTGGGATTCTCACCATTAATGTTTGTGGCAACATCCTGGATTATGTCTTCTTGGAATATGTGTATGTGCTGGGAGATAGTGGAGATGCTGGGACTTGATGACAATATAAAGATAAACACTCCTCAACTGGAGGTCCTAGCTGAAGAGGAAAGGAACCTGTATAACTCAAAGTTGTCAAGGAAAACAGAACCAATACACTGTAAGGTTAAGAATATTGAAAATATTGGAGCTTCCACTCAGGTTAGGCCAAAAGCATAAAGCATCGATCAACAGATGACACAATTTGAAGTCTAATAGAGATTACCCTGGTGAGTTCTAGACTGGGTCAGATTTAGGGCCTTCATATTCCTTCCAATTTCTCCCTTCTTGAATTGAAATGTTTTACTAAAGCAAAATATCTCTGCTTTATTTTGGATGTAGAGAATCCATTTCCTAGGTTTCACAGTTCCACAGTTGTAAAAGAATGTATTGGATGGGTTAGGCAGATAAGGCTCTGCTGTCACTAAAACAGCAGAGAAAGAGCCAAAGCCTTCCTTGGCAATCTGCCTTGGCAATCTGCCTTGGGGTACAGCAGACCAGCAGACTGCTTCACAACTCCCAGGAGAGTGAGGGACAAACAGACCAAGGAGCCAAAAAACCAAGCTGTGAGTTATTAAACCTCCAAGCTGCTTGGAAGGTCTCCCCTCCCCCACCCTGGAGATATTAAGGGAGGGTAAAACTCCTGGTGAATTGTATCTAACTGAGAGGCAAGCAGATGTCTTCCTCCATACCAGCTCATTAGGATATATATAGAATAGGAAGGTGCTATGAGTAATATAAAAGGGTACTGGAAAGATAAAGAAGACAAAGGAAAATAATGACTTTCTCACCCTGTGCCTGGAAGCTGCACATACACCCTGCCCTCGGGACAAAGAGCCTAGATAGAGCTGCTGGTTCCCTGCTCTGAAAGGAGTGTGATGGCAGATTCTCTGGGAGGAAGAGGGGTCTGGGAAGGTGGAGAGCAGTTTCTTTTTTATGAGTTTGCCAAGCAGAGACCCCCTTGAATATTGGAAGGAACCCTGACTCAACAAGGATAAGAGAGGGTGACCTCCTCAAGCAGGCTGTCATGCCCAACCACCTAGGTAAAAAGGGGAAATGCATTAGAGAGAAGGTGGAGACACACAGGTGACTTATCAGTAAGACTCTGGCAGACAGCAGAGAATTTAACCTGTACAAGGGAAAAGGGGTGGATAGTCTTCTGAAAGGCTAAATAACCTTTGGAGGTAGCTAGTTCAGTGGAAGAATTCCTGCTAGCATACATGAAGTCTCTGGTTCAATTCCTGGCTCTTCTTTGAGAAATGATCCACTGGTTTATCAGGCATCCAGCAGAAACTTTAATAAAGGAAACATATAGATATTCTCTTTGAATTAGTTTTTCTTGGATCTCTAATTTTTTTAAAAAGGACTTTTTCCCCTTATTTTATTCACTAAAACACAGTTCAAAACCTAAGGAGGGCAGAATGCAGGGTGATTGATTGTTGAATACCAGTAGCATTACAAGATGCTTAGGAGTCTAAGAGAGAAGGCTGTTTTACCATGTTTTTTTCTGTTTTTTTATCTTTTTTCTTGTTTCTACTCTTTTAAACGAGTTGCTGCAGTCGGATTTCTTATTTATTGTGTTTCCCCTTCGTTTTTCTGGCTTTTTTTTCTTTATTTTTCTTTTTTGTTGTTGTTACTGATTTTTCTCTACTTATGCTATGTCTATTCTTTCCTTCATGCTTACATCTTCTGTTTTCTCTTTTTGTTCTTTCATTCCATCTTTTATTTGGTCACTAATTTTTCTTGTTTTAATTTCTCTCACTCTCTTTTTTATTTTCATTTTTTGCTCTTTGCTTTCTCTCTTTTCTCTTTTCTTTTCGTATCTTCTCACAATTCCAGCCTTTTGATTCATTCTATATATTTTTCTCTCTATTGTTTCTTGTTTCATTGTTTCTATTCCACTTTTCTAATCTTATTCCTCTGTGCTTCTTTCTTGTGTTTATTCAATTTCCTGCATATTGTACAGTTCCTCTCCTGGTGGATCACTTCTCAAAGAAGAGCCAGGAATTTAACCAGGGACCTTGTATATGCTAGGCAGGAATTCTTCCACTGAGCTAGCCTGTCTCCTTAGGTTAGTTGGCCTTTCAGAAGACCATCCACTCCTTTTCACTTGGACAGTTTAGATTCTCTGCTGTGTGCCAGAGTCTTACTGATAAGTCACCTGTGTGTCTCTCCTCCTCTGATGTTTTTCCCCTCTTTACCTAGGTGGCTGCGCATGACAACCTACCTGAGGAGATCACCCTTTCCTCTTACTGTTGAGTCAGGGTTCCTTCCAATACTCAAGGTAGTCTCTGCTTGGAAAACTCATCACAAAAACACTGCTCACCAGGGAGATACAGGAGATTGCACTCAAGCCTTTTTTTTCATCAGGGTGTTGTGTGGGGTGCAGCATTGAATAAGGATGCCACCAAAGCAACTACAGTAGCTGCAGATTTCATACCCAAGTGTGGGATACTATCTCAGGAGATGAATTGATGACCCTGGTTCATAAACACATTGTCAAATCTGTGGACTTCACTCAGGACAGTAATTATTTGTTAACTGGGGGGCAGGATAAATTGTTACACATATGTGACTTGAACAAAGCTGTTTATCATCACTTCACCATAGAGACTTTATAATACCATAAGTGTGACCACTGATTTCCCAAGGTCTGCATGAGATTTTTTTCAAGTCATATATGTGTCCTTATATGGACATATATGGTATGGAGGATCTATTGTTTTTGATAGTGCAATAATTTGCAGCTAAAGAAATCCTTTGAAGCTCTTGCAACCATCAATTATGCCTCTCTTCATTCTAAGAAAGAATTTCTTGTTGCAGTTGGTAAAGATTTTAAGCTTTGTAAGTATGATTATAATAGTGGAGAAGAAGTAGAATCCTACAAAGGACACTTTGGTCCTATTCACTGTGTGAAGTTTCATCCTGATGGAGAATGTTATGCCAGTGGTTCTGAAGATGAAACATTGAGATTATGGCAAACTGTGGTAGGAAAAACATATGGCCTTTGGAAATGTGTGCTTCTTGAAGAAGATAGTGTTGAACTGGCAAAGCCGACGATAAGTTTTCCAGAGACAACAGAAGAGGAACTAGAAAAAATTGCTCCAGAGAATTCAGATTCCATCGATAGCTTAACTCCTGATGTTAAGGTCTGAGCATCAGGCATATGCCACAGATAGTATAAACTTATGGACTAAAATAAGCAAACAGAAAAAAACATCAGCTTTCCTGAGTTATTCTCTGCTTTAGGCAAACATGGGCAGTAAATAATAGGGAATGTGAATTAGCTCAAGTACTGGAACTAACTAACTTTGTGATGCTGACAGTTGAAAACTCAAGAGTACCAGTAGAAGGCAGGTGGGGAAATGCACATGTAGTAATGACAAGCCTACTGTCTTTTTTGAATGAATATGTGCAAGCCAACATCTAATTTCTCTTATTACAGTTGGATTTATCATAGCTGTTATATTATTATGGAGAAAAAAATATAATGACCTGGTTTTTCTGACATTTCCCTTAAAGCAGAAGGTCTTTTTTGCTTTAGTCATAAAGAAGAGGGAATATATGATAAAGTAACTAGTTTTATTTCTCTTTCATTGTACACTGCTTTTGAACATCTAATTGTTTTTAGATATCTAAATAAAATACCTCTAAAAATACACTGGAAGCACACAACTGTAGATTTGAACAGGCAGGGGAAAGAATCAGCAATGTTTTTTGAAGACGTACATCTGAAATCAGACAGGTAGTAGAAAGGATACATAAAAAAGATTTTTAAAAAATCCAGCATGGGCTTAGGGATTTGAATGACAACACTAAACACACAAACATATGTGTTAAAGGCATCCCAGAGGGAGTAGAGAAGGGGAAAGGTACAGAAGGTGTGTTGGAAGAAATAGTGCCTGAAAATTAACCAGACTATTGAGCGAGATGGATGTACATGTCCAGGAAGTGCCTCACACCTCAAACAGTATAAATTATAACATGTCTACTCCAAGACATATACTTGTCACTTGTCCAAAGCTCAAGTCAAAGAGAGAATACAGAAAGCAAACTAGAGAAAAGAGAACCATCACATACAATGGAAGTTCGATAAAATTAAGTTCTGATTTCTCATCTGAAAACATGTAGACAAGAAGACAGTTGTATGACATAGTTATGGTGCTAAAGGATAAAAACTTCCAGCCAACAATTCTCTATCCAGCAAACCTGGCATTCAAAACTGAGGGAGCATTCAAAATATTCACAGATAAACAGAAATTAAGAGACTATGTCAATATGAAATCTGCAATTCAAGAAATACCAAAGGGAATTCAGCTGGTCAAAAGGGAAAAACAAGAAAGAGAAAGTTAGAGGAGAGTGTAAGAACAACTAAAAAGATAAAAAGAAAAATATAAACAAGATATGATGTACATAAACCCAAAGAACATATGGCTAATATAAATAATTCCTTGAAAATAATAACACTGAATGTTAACACATTAAACTCATCAGTCAAGTGACACAGATTGCCAGAATGTTTAAGGAAATATGGCCCATCTACAAGAAACCCACCATAAACCCAGGGATGCAAGGAGGCTGAAAGTGAAATGCTGGAAAATAATTTTATAAACAAGTAAGCAAAAAAGAGTGGGAGCAACTATACTAATATCAGACAAATATACTTTAAATGTAAAACTATTGAATATACAAAGAAGGTCACTATATATTAATAAAAGGGGTAATCTACCAAGAAGACAGAACAATCATAAACATTTAGGCACCTAACCAGGGTGCCTCAAAATACATGAGGCAAACACTGGAAAAACTGAGTGGAGAAATAGATGCCTCTATAATTAGAGCGGGTGACTTTAATACATCATTATTATCCTTAGACAGAGCATCTTTATGGAGAATCAATAAAGAAACAAAGAGATTGAATAATACATTAGAAGGCCTGGACCTAATATACATACACAGAACATTACAATCAAATACAGTGGGAAATACATTCTTCTTGAGTGTACATGAGTCATTCTCCAGGATAGACAACATGGTAGGCCATAGAACAACTCTCAATGAATTCAGAAAGATTGAAATTATACAAAGTAATTTCTCTGACTACAATGGAATGAAGCTGGAAATCAGTAAGAGGCAGAGAACCAGGTTAGGCACAAAGATATGGAAGTTAGAAAGCACTCTTACAGTGAGTCAGTGAGAAAATCTCCAAAGAAATCATTAACTATCTTGAAATGAATGAAAATGTCAACTCAATGTATTAAAATGTATGGGAACAGCAAAACTGTACTGAGAAGGAATTTCATATCCATAAATACTACATTAAAAGCTAATATCAAAGACCTAACAGCAAAACTGGAGGCATTTGAAAAAGTAAAACAAACTAACCAGAAAAGAAGAAGAAAAAAAATAACAAAGATTAGATCAAAAGTAAATGAAAATAAAATTAAAAAAACACTAGAAAAAATAAAGCCAAAATCTGGTTCTTTGAGAAGATTAATAAAATTGACAATCCCTTAGCTAGACTAACAAAGAAAAAAAGAGAAGAGATGCAAATACATAAATTAATAAATAAGGAAGGAGATATCACCACTAACCCCACAGAAATAAAGAGTATCATAAAAGGACACTTTGAAAAATTATTTTCCACTGAGATGGATACTTTCGAGGAATGGACAAATTCCTAGAAACACAGAAACAGCCCACATTGTCAAAAGAAGAAATTGATGAAATCTACAGACTAATCACAAGTAAGGAGATGGAATTAATCATCAAAAGCCTCCCAAATAATTAGATTCCAGGACTAGATGGCTTCACAGGTGAGTTCTACCAAACATTCTGGAAAGAACAAACACCAGTCCTGCTTAAATACTCCCATAAAATGGAAGTAGAGGGAACACGGCATAACTCTTTCTATGATGTCAAAATCACCCTAATACCAAAGCCAAAAAAGATGCCATAAAAAATGAAAAATATAAACCAGTCTAATCATCCTAGATGCTAAAATCCTCAACAAAATGCTTGTTAATTGTATTCAACAACACATCAATTGAATATGCACCATGACAAAGCGGGTTTCATCCTTGGTATGGAAGGATGGATCAACATAAGAAAATCAACGAATGTAATACAACACATAAACAAATTGAAAGAAAAAAACACATGATCATCTCCATAGATGCAGAAAAAGCATTCAACAAAGTACATCAAACTTTCCTGATAAAAACACTACAAAAGATAGGAATAGAAGGAAAATTCCTCATCATGATAAAGGGTATATATGAAAAATACACTGCTAGCATCATATTCAATGGTGAAATCCTAAAAGCTTAGTTTCTAAAACTGAGACCAAGACAAGGATACCCACTTTCACTGCTTCTATTTAGCATTGTGTTAGAAGTACTTGCTTGAGTTTTTAGGTGAGAAAAAGTTTTAAAAAGGCATCCAAAATGGAAAGGAAGAAGTAAAAATTTCACTATTTGCAAATGACATGATCTTATAAATAGAAAGCCCTGAGAAATCTACAACAAAGCTTCTAGAACTTGTAAATGAGTTCAGTAACATTACAGGTTATTATATCAGTGTGCAAAAATCAAAAGCATTTCTGTACATGAATAAAAAGTAATCAGAGTAGGAAATTAAGGAAAAATCCCACTTACAATAGAAAATAAAAGAATCAAATACCTTGGAATAAATTTAACTAAAGGTGTAAATGACTTATATGCAGAAAACTACACAACACTGTTAAAGATACTCAAAGAAGACTTAAATAAATAGAATAATTTTCCCTGTTCATGGATAGGAAGATTAAACATCATTAAGATGTCTATCATACCCAAACTGATCTACCGATTTAATGCAATCCCATTAAAAATAAAAATAGCACTTTATTTCTGAGTTGGAAAAACTTACTATGACATTTATTTGGAAGGATAAGAGGTCCCAAATAGCCATAGACATATTGAAAAACAAAAATGAAATAGGTGGAATCACCTTACCAAACTTTAGAACATACTACAAAGGTACAGTGGTCAAAACTGCATGAAATTGGCACAAAGATATAAACACTGACCAATGGAACCAAATTAATAATTCTGATGTAGATCCTCACACATACTGTCAACTGATATTCAACAAGGCCACCAAGGCCATTCAAGTAGGAGATGATGGCACAGACTCTCAAGGCCTCTATATTCTTGCAAGTTACTATGAATTTTTCCTTCAAAGAGGGAAGCCTCACTGTTGCCATGGTTCATGAATGGAGGGGAGGGAGGAATAGAATTGATGGAAGAGGGGGCATTTTTGTGGAGATGGAAGTGTTCTAGATGATCGTGCTATGATGGATACAAGATATGTTGAGTTGAATCAAAGTTTATAAAAATGCATGGTCCAAAATGTAAACCATAATGTAAACCATTTACCATGGACGGTGGCTATGTTTCAATATTTGTACATCAGTTGTAATAAATGTACCATTCACATATAAATGTTATTAATAGGAGAAGTGAGAAGGGGAAGGATGTTGAATATATGGGAGTCCTTTGTATTTGGTACATGATTTTCTGTAACCTAAAACTTCTTTGATAACAAAGTGAAAAAAAGTTTATGAATAAATAAAAAGTAAGAAACTAATGGAATAAATGGAAGACACTGTTTCTGTCCATATAGTACAATAGATTTTACAGTGATGAAAAGAAAAATGTCAAAAAAAATTTTTTTTTCATTATTTAAATTATCTCATTTTTTAAATTTTTTATCTTTATTATTTTTTATTTTTTGGTATTTTATTTATTATTTTTAAAACTATCATTACTATTTCATTTTCTTATTAATTATATTTGGCTGTTTATTAGTTTCATTTCTGAAGAAGTTTTGGATCACAGAAGAGTTTCAACTTTGGCAGAGGAGGATTATCTTTGTGGGGTGGTCCAAGACAAATGATACATGGCAGGAAGCTCACCTGGGCATATATATAAAGCATATAAGTGTGTTCAGATGTTCATGGGGCATGTCATGGTGGGTGGATATTCATGCAATAACTGAAGAAATAGCGATTCCCATCCTGGGGAGCTCTGCCACATTCATTCTCTAATAGATCAGCAAGAATCCCCTGAGTACAGGTATAATGACTAGTGAAGGAGGATGATCTGTTGATGGGACCTTGACCTTGATGACTTTGCATATGAACCTTTACTCTTTAAATTGCAACTTAGCCTAGTTTTATAGGATTCCTAAGAGTTGCCTCCTGGGAGCCTCCTTGTTGCTCAAACATGGTCTCTTTCTAAGAAAAACTCAGCATATAAATACATTACCTTCTCCCCAGCATGGTATATGATTTCTGGGGATGACCCTCCCTGGCACTGAGGGATTACTAGCACCAACTAGCAATGCAACTGGAAAAAGACCTGGGTGACAAGGGGAGAAAAGTGAAGACAAATGAGTTTATATGGGTAAGAGACTTCAAATTGAGTCAGGAGGTGACTCCAGAGGTAACATTTATGCACATCTCCCCAGGATCTTTTTGACAACCAAAGTAGGCACTAACACAAATAGTACAGCTTCTGAAAGCTCTGGAGACATCCGGACAATATTATCAGGGCACTTAGCTCAGGCATTTTGTGCCTTGCCAGTGGGGCCTATTTGGAATTTATATCCCCTAGAGTAACAGTGTTTGACTCAGTTGTGTTTTCCCTACATTTGGCTCTTCTGTCCTTTTTTGTGAACCTATAATCAGTACTATAGTTGGTAGATATATGTCCAAGAGACTTAAATCTTTGGGATCTTCATCAGCCAGGTGGGCCATGAATCAAAACAGAGTGCAAAACCTATTCTCAAGTTAATTGGTCTCACCCAGGACAACTAATATGGAGGTGATGATTTACAACTAACATACCAAGGAATGAAGAAAGTCTACAACTGCAAGCAAGAAAGCTCCATCCATCAACCCTATGGTATCACAGCTTTCTTTCAATTAGAGGTGAAGTGGACATCACCATACCAGAATCCTCAGGGTTGGGGAATGAACTATGAACTAAAATTGACTTATTGGTATTCTACTTTAGACTTATTGTGATTCTAAGAATGGAAGAAATTATACCATCGATGTGGAGGCAGTGGACAATGAAGGTTCTGAGGGCACAGAGAGGGAAAAACAGGTTAAATACTGAGGCAATTTTCAGACTTTGAAACTGTCCTGAATGATATTGTAATGACCGATACAGGCCATTATAATTCTTGCCATAACCTCCAGAATTGTGGGGGAAAGAATGTAACCTACAATGTAAACTATAATCCACACTTAGTGGCAATGCTCAAAAATGTGCTCATCAATTGCAATGGATGAACCTCACTGATGAGTGATGTTTTTAATGTGAGAAATGTGGGAATTGTTTGGAACTTGGCATATGGTAATTCTCTTTATTTTTTCCATGACATTTGCATAATCTAAGTATCATTGAAAAGCAAATAAATAAAATTATAAAAAAGAAAAAATTCCATTTACAATAGCAACTAAAAGAATCAAATACCTATGAAAATTTTTAACTAAAATGTAAATAAATTTTGCAGAAAACTACTCAACACTGTTAAAGGAAATCAAAGAAGACTTAAACAAATGTAAGAAGATCCCCTGTTCATGAATAGGAAGACTAAACATCATTAAGATATCTATCATACCCAAACTGATTTGCAGATTTAACACAATACCAAAAAAAATAAAAATAAAAAAAATAAAACACAGCACCTTTTTTTACTGAATTGGAAAACTTAGCTATGAAATTCATATGAAAGGGCAAGAGGCCCTGAAGAGCAAAAGACATACTGAAAAGGAGAAATGGGAATACTCATATAGCTCCTCATGTATAAAATCATCTGATATCCAACAAGGCCTCCAAGCCCACTCAACTGGGACTGAATGGCCTCTTCAACAATTGGTGCTTGGAGAACTGAATATCCATATCCAAAACAATGAAACAGTAACAAAATCTCACACCTTATACAAAAATTAACTCTGGATGGATCAAAGATCTAAATATAAGAACCAAGACCTTAAAGACCTTGGAAGATAATGTAGGGAAGCATCTACAGGACCTTGTAATAGGAAATGGTTTCATGAACTTCATACCCAAAGCACAAGCAATGAAATAATAATAGATAAATGGTACCTCCTCAAAACTAAAAACTTTTGCACCTCGAAGGAATTTGTGAAGAAATTGATAGGCAGCCTACACAATGGGAGAAAATATAAGGTAACCATATACCTGTTAGTAGCCTAATATCTGGCATATATAAAGAAAACCTACACCTTGAAAAGAAAAAGAAAAACAATCCATTTAAAAAAATGGCCAAGTGATGTAAATAGACACTGCTCTAAAGAAATACAAATGGTTAAAAGGCACATGAAACGATGTTCAACGTCACTAGCTATTAGGGAAATTTTAATCAAAACTACAATAAAATATCATCTTACACACATTAGACTGGTAGCTATTAAAAATGAGGACTACAAGTGTTGGAGACAATGTAGAGTTATAGGAACCCTCATCCACTGCTCGTGGGAATCTAGAATGGTGCAACCATTTTGGAGGACAGTTTGGCAGTTCTCAGAAAACTAACTATAGAATTGCCAAAAGATGCAGCAATTGCACTGCTGGGTATATATCCAGAAGAATTTAAAAGCAGGGGCTCAAACAGATATATGCACTCCAATATTCTTAGCACATTATTCACTTTTGCCAAAAGTTGGAATCAACTCAATGCCCTTCAACATATCACTATTATCCATATGAATGGATAAACAAATTGTGGTATAAACATACAATATTTTATTTTTCTTCTGTAAGAAGGAATACAGTATTGACACATGGGATAACATGGATGAATCTTGGGGACCTTACATTGAGTGAAGCAAGCCAGTCACTGTAGGACAAATCTTATATGACCTCACTGACTTGAATTAAGTAAATTAAACAGACTCACAGAGTTAGATTCTGGGAGATAGGTTTACAGGAAAACAGAAAGGAAGAAAAAGATTGTGAGCCAATGCCCATATGGGCAAAATCCATGATAAGGTGGAAGTATGTAGCAGGCAGTGGAGTGGCATGAGAGGAGTGCAGTGATACTATTGGGTTGGGCAGAGCAGATATTTCAGGGGGGGTTGGTTGGTGAGGGTGAGTTGGACTGTCCATGGACTGGGAGGTGCGTTGGGAGAGGGAGTAGGTGAACACTGTGGATTGGCAGGTATGTAGTTGAAACTACAATGCCAGGAATACTCCTTTGGCAATATGACAAGGGAGAGTTACTGGTATAGGGTTTGGATGTGGGGGACATTCGGGACAGGTTGTACCTGGGGCAGGTTTCTAGAGAATGTGTGAGTGCTCATCTTGTTATAGCATGTTATATCAGTGGGCGGAGACCCACATAATGAAAGGGAAGGTGTTGGACTCTCATTCTGGGTATGCCCATTATGTTTTCAAATAGAAAGTTGGGAATCTCTTGAGGCCATGGGCAGTGCCTAATGGGGGAGTACAGACTAGTGTGTCAAGCCCTCATTGTCATTGCAAGTAATTATGAATATTATCCTTCAAGAAGAAAAGCCTGGTGGCTGCTGTGTGTCTGAAAGGGAGGGGGAGGGAGAAATAGAGTATATTGAACATTGGGCATTTTAGGCACAATGGAAGTGTTGTATATAATCGTTCAATGATGGTTACAGGCCATGTTAAATTTCATAAAAATTTATAAAAGTATAAGTTCCAAAATGTAAAACATAATGTAAACCATTTACCATGATTAGCAGCTGTGTTTCAATTTTTGTACATCAGTTATACCAAATGTACCATCCACATATAATTTTTTTAATAGGAGAAAGGGGAAAAGGGGGAGGATGTTGGGTTATGGGAGTAACCTGTATTCTGTACATGAATTTTCTGTAAACTAAAACTTCTTTGTAGGCAAAATGAAAAAGTAAGACACTGGGGTTATAAATAGAAGAAAAAGCACAAAAGATCATACAGTGATGAAAGTCAAAATGCCAAAAAAATTTTTATTTTAATATTTTTTTCATTTTTTTAATTACTCCAAATTTTTTATTTTTATTTTTAAATGTTTTTGTAGTTTATTGCTTATTTTTAAAACTAACATTATTAATTCATTTTCTTATTAATTGTATTTGTTACTTTATGTGCTTCATTTTTTTAAGAAGTTTTGGATAACAGAAGGGTTACTACTGTGGCAGGGATGGATCATTGGTATGGGGTGTCAGTGTTGGGGATATATGGAAGTAATCTCACTTGGGCATACATATAAGGCATATTAATGTATTCTAATGTTCCTGGGATATTGTCACTGTGGATGTAGATTCACACAATAACCAAAAGAATATCAAATTCCAATCATGGGAATCTCTGACACATTCTATAATGGAGAAACAGGAATCTCCCAAGCACATGGACAATGACTAGTGAAAGAGGTTTGTCCATTGGCGGGCTTTAATATGGATGATTTTGCTTATGGACCATTACTCTTAAAATGGAAACTTAGCCTAGTATTATAGGGTGCCTAAGAGTTACTTCCTGAGAGCTTCCTTGTTGCTCAAGTATGGCCTCTCGCTAAGCTGTACTAAGCATATAAATACAATAACTTTGCCCCAGCATGGGACATGACTCCCAGGGATGAGCCTACCTGGCACTAAGGGATTACTAACAAGAACCAACTAGCAATGCAACTGGAAAAGGGTCTTGACCAAAAGCAGGGAATGGTAAAAGGCAAATGAGTTTATATGTCTGGGACTTCAAAGTGAGTTGGGGGGGTCACTCCACAGGTTACATTTACGCTCATCTCAGCGGTATATCATTCACTACTGAAGTAGATACTACCCCCAAATAACGGGGCTTCTGAGTGCTCTGGAGACATTCAGACACTATAATCAGGGCAGATATCTCGGGAATATGGTGCCTTGTCAGTCAGACATACATTGGAATTTATGGTCCCCAGTGTGACAGAGTTGGACTCAGTTGTGTTTTCCCTACACATGGCTCTACTGTCCCTTCTCTTTGAACCTATAATTAGTACTAGAGTTGGTAAGTGTATGTCCAAGAGATTTAAATCTTTTGCCTCTGCATGTGCCTGCTGGGCCATGAATCTCAACTGAGTTGTCACACCTACTCTCCAGTTCATTGGACTCACCTAGGAAAACTAACAAGGAGGAGATGATGGCAACCACCACCAAAAGAAAACAAAAGAGTCTACACTTTCAAGCAAGTGGGTCCCATCCATCAGCCATGTGTGATTGAAGCCCCCTTTCAATTAGAGTTTGAATGGGCATCACCATCCCAGAATTCTCAGGAGTAGGGAATGAACTTTGGACTAAAGTAGACTTACTGGTATTCTACTATAGACTTATTGTGATGCCAAGAATGGAAAAAAATTATATCATTGATGTGGAGGGATTGGCCACTGGAGTTTCTGAGGGCAGGGAGAGAGAAAAACAGGTGTAATATCGGGCCATTTTGGGGACTTGGGAATCCTCTTTAATGACATTGTAATGACAGATACAAGCCAGTATATATCTTGCAATAACCTACAGAACTGTGTGGAAGAGGGTGCAAACTACAATGTAATATATAAGCCATGCTTAGTGGTAATGATCCAAAATGTGTTCCTCAATTGCAATGAATATACCACACTAATGAGGACTGTTATTAATGTGGGAAAGTGTGGGAGATGTGGGGAGTGGGCGATATAGGAATTCCCTATATTTTTATGTAACATTTATGTAAACTAAGTACCTTAAAAAATTAAAAGAAAAAAAAAGGTGTGTTTAAATGTAATACTTGTTCCTTCAGGTGTGAATCTACTTGTAAATAAGAACCATTGGAAACATATTACCAGTTAAGGTGTGGGCTCATACATAAATATAATCTTTTATGATCCTATTTAGATATGTCCCAGCAGACTAAGCATCATCCATTATTCATAGAAATGGAGGTACTATAAAATGCCAGAAGTCAGAAGAACACACAAGAGGAAACCAATGACACTGCCATGTGATAGAGAACTACTATAGCAAAACTACTGGAGCAAGGAAAAAAATGATCTCTCTCATGCCTTGATTTGAGACTTTTGGCTATAAACCTTTGGAACAATAAATTCTTGTTGTTCAAAGCAACCAAATATATATTCTTTGTCATAACAACATGGAAAATTAAGAATCTGTCACATTGATTTTGTGAATGAGCAAAGCACAGAACACAAGTTGAGGGAAAACAGAATGTAGAGAATACAGAAAACCATCCTAGAGCTGGAGACTTAAAACGTGTAAGATTTTAGTAATGGGCTACTCCTGTCTGTGTCTTCCTCTGTCTTCTGAGACATACCTGTCACCAAAGTCCCTCTGTCCATACCTCTAGGCTAGTGTTTCCCAAACTTTCTTCTATTATTTCTCTATAAGGAGACTTTTCAGAAATTGTAAACAATCAACTTCCTCTCCACATGTGAAATTTTAATATCATAGACACATGTTCAATTACTGTGACCTTTTATATGATTATCAATTTTCTAATGTCCAAGAACTTGTGTTCACTCTTAAAATATGTTCTTGCTTTCACCTTACCTTGCCTCTGAACAATTCTGGCTTTATTTATATCTGGATATATTAGACCACTGGCACCTAAGCTCTAGAGTACAAATAATCCTATAAAATACATATATCAATTCAGCACATATGGGATGGGGCAGTAGAGTCTGCATTTCTGCTGAAGTCCCAGGTGAGACTGATGTGCTGATTCATGGACCTCACTTAGGATGGATGCTGAAGCAACAGAGATTGGTGGGCTTTGTTTCTATCACATCCATAGGCTAATGGAGGAGAAATTTTCCTGGTGGTACTGCCATAACTTGTGAACAAATATATTATTCTTAAGCTGATGCCCATCAGGCAAGTATACCTCACCCCATTATTCATCACATACATGGACTTTATCAGTATACAGATGATCTTTGTGGAGATGGGCCCATGTCACAGCATGGATTCCTGATTGCCCCCATTTATACACTGCTTTGCAGATGAAGAAGCTTTCCCAATCTAATAGTCTTCACATATGCCTATAAACATATCTCAGTTCAATTTCTGCTATAAAATGGAAGGGTTTTGGATGTTGGCTAATTTTTGTAACAATCCTCTGGATGTCTAGTACTTTCTCATGTCATTTCTTCATGTACAGTAGTTATCAAAAGATAAAGTGAAATATCACTGGTATGATTATTATAATACCATAAATTTAAATCATTTTTTATTCCCATGGAGCTTTCTATTAGTAGGCCATATTAAAAATCTGAAATGTATCAGAAAGTGTTCATTATGTATCTAGTTAGGGCTGAAATTCAACTGCAAGTAACAGAGAGGTGAATAAAAAGAGATGATAAAAAACTTTGGGGGTTTATTTATCCACACCTCACAGGTCTAGAATTAGGGAGTCCAGGGCTATTATTGTTGCTCAATGACATTTTTAAGAATTCCATCTTCTTTTAGCTTGCTCAACAAGTGTTTTTCTTCATCATGGTCACCGACTAGCTGCTACACTGCCAAACACTTAATCCACATCTTAGTAAGAAAGACTGGGAGCAAATTTAGGGATGTAGTACAAAAAGATATGATGGATAAGTGTTTTTTCAATATTCCCTTTTGTGAAGTATAACATATATATGGAAAAGAGTCATATTAAAAGCTCGATGATTTTCAAAACAAAAACAGAAACAAAATAAACAAAATGAATTTAGTTCAGGCAACCAGAACCCAAACTAAAAAACAGAATATGGCCAGTCAATGAGGTAGGCTTTGCCCAAGTACTGTCATCTTTTCCACTCTTAGGCAAACCAAGATTCAAAATATTAATGCCAGAAGTTATATTTGTGATTCTGAAACTTATATAAATGGAATCATTCATGTATACTGTTATTTGTATGGCTTATTTGCTGAACATTATATTTGTGTTTCTGACTTTTTTTAAAAAATAAGGGCATACATGTTTTCCTAATAACTCATATAACAGACTGCAGATTACATCTCTTTGGCCAAATTTGTGGCATATGGTGCTGTACACAGAATAATGTACTTCCAATGATGCCCATGTAATAATTTCTGGAGCCTCTGAATAGGATCCCTTACAAGACATAGAGGAACTAAGTTTGCAGATGGCACTGATGTAATAAGCTGACATTTAGATAGGGAGATTATCCTGAATTATTAGGCTGGGAAAAATGTAAAAGAGGAAGCAGAACAGTGAGTGTCAGAGTGATTCCATGTGAGAATACTCAGTGGTCATTGCTGGTTTTGAAAATGGAAGAAGGTCATGAGCAAAGAAATGTGGGCAGCCTCTATGAAGGCAAAAAACTCAGGAAAAATACATCCTTGCTTGGAGCATCCAGAAAAGAACACAGCCCTGCAGACACCATAGTTGTTGGGAAGATGAGGATAATTCTGGAATTACCCTCTAAGATTGAAAGGTAAAAAGATTGTGTTGTTTTAGTCATTAACTTGTGGTAATTCATTATATAAGTAATAGGAATTAATGTACATGGTAACCTCTAGGTTCCTGGCATGGCTGTGAGGTTGATAACTAAGTACATTGCCACTTCCCCCCAAATTACTGTTCAGCTGTAAATAAAAATCCAGATAAAGTAAACTTAACCATGTCTCCCACAAACTATACTTTGAGATGATAATTTTTTAAAAAAGAAATAAAGAGGAAATATTTGTCCACCCAATAAAAAGTGTAATAAAGCCATGATAAAACATTGAGAAATTGGCTTAAGTCTAAATAGATATATCAATGCAGCAGAATAATAAAAAAAATAAATCCTGTAAAATAAAAGGGATTAAATTACAAAAGTGACATCAAAATCAATGAGTACAGGAAGGATTCTGAAATAAATGGTGCTTATACAATTGATTATTTTTTGGAAGGAAATAAAATTAAATCCAACTCTTAACATCAGTTTCCATTAATTAAAATTGGAGGAAAGATTAAAAGTAGCAGAAGGTTTCTGGAGGAAAGTATAGAATAACTCTTTGAGCATGAACTGAGATTTAAAAAAGGGATAAAACTGAGCACATAAATGATGGACTCAAGCTCCTGAAGACCTGAATGTAAAAACATTATAAAGAAAACACTACACAAATGAAAATCTAAGGAAAATATTCAGAATATATTTCATAGTTTAAAACATAACAATGTAGATGTCAAAAAAGTAAAATATATGCCCAATGTAAACTATGGACTGTAGTCAATTGTAAAGTTTTAATTTTAAATTACAAAAGTGACATCAAAATCAGTGAGTACAGGTACAGTTTTGATCAATTTTAACAAAGGTACACAGTAATTAAAGAATCAAATAGGGTTGTACATGAGTGTTCTTTATTTTTTACACGATATTTCTGTAAACCTACAAATTTCTGAATTAAAAAAATTAAAAAGTTGTAAATAAGAATAAAACATAAGTTAAAGAATCAAAGGATGTGAACCAATGATTGAGACAGCAAAAATACAAGTAATATATAAATGGGAAAATATGCTCAGTTTCACTAATAATCAATGGAAGTGAAATTAAAATATTCAGTAAACCTAAATTCTCAATAATCACTTTGACAAACAACTTACAAATACCCAGAGGCAGAAACAATATGTTAAAATATGAAAACTGTGAAATGCCAATGGAAAATGACTTGTCCAAAAAGGCTCTTACACTTTTGCTTGGTTTATTTTGTGGCTGCAGACACCAGAGACCAAACATTGTTTGTTTGTAGAGCATCTGCCCAGAAGTAGGGGTTTAATTCAAAAGAACTCATGATCTCTTTGAGGTTTAACTATTATTACTATCAAGTTCTCCTGGGATAAATACAATGTGATGCCTAAGGGAGTTTCCTCACTTTAGACCCTCTGAGTTTGAACACTACCTCTGCCTCTTCACTACCTCTATAACTTTTGAGGTAGTTACTTAATTTCTGTAATTCCTTATTTATTCATCTTTAACAAAGGAAAACATGATACTAATCACATAATAGTGTTACAAAAAATTAAATGAGATAACATGCATAAAAAGATTACACAACTTTAACAATAAGATGTGTTGTCATTTTCAGTCAATGATTTTGAAGTTCTTTTACAGGTTTTCACTAATTAAGTAAATTTGTATATTTCAAGTCCAGGCTCCACTGTATACTTACCCATCCACCCATCTGTTTTTCCCTCCATTCAACAAATATTATCTCAGTATGGACTCCATACCAAGATATTTAGTAGATGCTGAGTTACAAAGACTGATGAGATATATAGGCACAAAATAAGGAAATACATATTGAGATGAGTAGGAAAATTCAGTAAAATAGATGTGACTCAAGGAAAGTGACTGAGATGAAGAAGAAGAAATCTTAGAATTGTTTTTATTTTCATAATGTCAGAATGCATTTTTGTAAAAGAGTTCCAGGACAACATTTCCAAAATAGGTGTACATACAATCAGTTCTGAGGAGAAATATAAAATTCATACTAGGAAATTTATTTACACATATTTGAATGTAGTTTAAAACAGGAAATTTTAGGTTGTATATATGTTACTAGACTAAAAATAAATAAAAAAACATAGGGCTGTAAAAGTCAAGTATGGAACCCAATGTAAATCATGGAGTATAGGTAATAATGTTATTATAATTCATCAATTGTAAAAATATATGTCACATAAATTCATGGTGTTAATAATAGAGCTGGTATATGGGAACTCTGTTTTCTGCATGATTTCCTGTAAATCTACACTTTCTCAAATTAAAAAAAAGAGAGAAAATACAACCACATAATGGAAGAAAATATGTGGAAACCACAAAACTGATAAGGTTTTAGTATCTAGATTAGACATAGAACTCTAACAACTCAATAACAGATGAGAAACAATACAATTTACAAATGGGCAAAGGGCTCTAATAAATATTTCTCCAGAGAAGATAGACAAATGGCCAATAATCACATAAATATGTTCAACATCCTTAGTCATTATGAAGTACTGATATACGCTAGAAAGTTGATGAATCTTGGGCACATTATGCTAAGTGAAAGAAGCCACACACAAAGAATCAAATATTATTATATGATTCTATTTTTATGACATATCCAGATTTGATAAATCCATGGAGACAAAATGCAGATTTGTGGTTGTCAGGGTCTGGGGAGAGGAGGGAATGGGGAAGGAATGCTTAAGGGTTCTGGGGTGTCCTTTTAAGATGATGAAAGTTTTTTGGAAATAGAGGGGGTGGTTGAAACACATTGTGAATGTACTAAATGCCACTGAATTGTTCACTTTAAAATGGTTACTTTTATGTTATGTGAATTTCACCTCAATAAAATTGCTTGGGAAAAAAAGGAATGAAGATTTGATACATGCTACTACATGGATAAACTTTGAAGACATTATGCTGAGTGGAATAATAGAGATAGAAAGGAGAAATGTTCTATTAACCTGCTCATGTGAAATACTTAGAGGAAACAAACTCATAGAGAAAAAAGAGTAGATTTCAGTTTACCAAGACACTGAGGCAAGGGGAATGGAAAATTCTTGCTTAAAAGTTTCAGATTTGCACCCAGCCCACATGGCAGCCTCCACCGCTGCTGCTGCCAGAGATGAACTGGGGAAGGAGGTGGCCCAGGGGGCTCATTGTAGAGGGCCAAGCTAGTGCCAAGGTATCAGCTGCAGAGCCTAGTGTAAAGCAGGGTTCTCTGGGCTTCCACAGAGGGAATTGGCCAGCAGCAAGTGGCAGGAGCTGCAGCAGCATAGGCAGAGGCTCTGGCACTTCATTCTCCTCCACATTAGCCTGAATCTGGTTAGGCCTGGGGATCTGGGGGTGCTGGAGAGGGGTCTGCTGCCTGAGAATGGGACTTCTCTTCATGAAGATTTGGAGACTGTCCAATCACCAGAAGCACAAAGTTGCCATCATTAAGCTGGATAATGCAGGGAAATCTATCATCCTTTTCTAATTTTCTATAAATGAAGCGGTACAAACTTCCCCTACAATACGAAGTAATGTAGAATAGAGTTTAATAATACACATTTCCTAATGTGCGATTTTGATGGCCAAGAATCTCTTCATTCTTCCTGGAACACTTACTATACTAACAGAGAGTTTGTAATAGTTGCTCTAGACAGTATAGAGAAAGAACTTCTGTAACTAGAGAAGAACTGTAAAACATGTTAGAGCATGAGGATCTAAGAAAAGCAGGTTTGCTTATTTTTGCTAATAAACAAGGTGTTAAAGTATATATGACTGGAGCAGAAATCTCTCAGGTTTTGAAATTAACTTCTGTTAAATATCACCAAGGGTGTATCCAGGCATGCTGAGCTCTTACTAGTGAAAGACTCTGCCAAGGACTTGAATGGATGATGTCATGACTTAAGATTAGATGAATTCTACTTACCTCTTTTCATAGACTTTGGTTAAATGAAGTGCTGGACTTTACCTGAAAGTTGCAAAATTTAATGGTTTATACATATTTATAATAAGCTGATTTAAACTTTTTTATTAATAAGAAAAATTGAGACCACTTATTTTAAAACAATAAATTCTCAACTTTGAATTTGCTTTCTTTCACCTTAGCTCCTTTCAAAATAAGGTCTTAGAACTGTGACTTATTTTTTTCTAATAAAGAAACCTCTCAAGACATTTTGTAGCCATGGAAAGTATAATGGGAGAGGATGACATTGTTAACCAGGAAAGCTTTACTATTAGTATAAACCTCCCTAGTTGAATGTTGTCGTGTTCTATGTAAAAATACAAATCAACACAATACTCAGTTTCCAATATTTTAAAATGTAACATTACTTGTGAAAAGCATTTTGCAAAGATTGTGTATGTGCTGTGGCTATACGTCAAGTTGAAGTTAATAGCTTTGATTTACATTCTAAAGGAAAGTGATGAGTAACACAAAAATAGAAATATACTTAGTTGTAACCATATGAGATGAAGACTTTCCTTGGTGTTAAGTGGCATTTTGTACTTTTCCCCTAGGCTCTCTGTATGGTATAAACCAACTCATAAATCATTGAACTGCTCTTTAACAAAAAGGAAAAAGAAAAAGGAAAAGAAAAAGAAAAAGAAAAAGAAGAAGGAAGGAAGGGAAGAAGGGAGGGAGGATAGCTTGACATTGTGTTAATTTATTTTGTTGATCAAATCACAGGGAAACATGTACTGCAACTGAATTGAACATATACCAGTTTCTCAGCTTAAGTATCACTACTGAGTAGAATTACACAGCTATTATGAGATCATTCCTAATATAAGTCAATATGCCCTCTATATTATTGAATAAACTGTTTATCCACTAATCAGTCATTCATTAATTAAAAATATTAAAACTATCAAGTCATTAAAAGTTTCAAGTAATTTTTCAACATTAATTGAAAACTGTGTGTGAAACATGTCTATTCAGAGAAGTAACAAAATTTTATGTGAGCATTTAAAAGAAATTTGAAATGAAAATGAAGCATATTTTACAAGCAGCAACAATATTTTCTTATTTGAAGAAATAAAATAGTTTGAGCTTTTTGAATTTATATTAGTTGTATTGTATTTTCTTCTTCCACATGACTACACTGTTTGCCAATTATAAGAGGCAAATACTTTTGAATGCTCTTAAGAATTTGGTGTAAAAATTGATTGATGTGATGTATCTTTTACTAAGAAGTAACTTGACACATCATGCCTTTTATTTACCTAGGGTATTTTTTTATACTATCTGAAAGTTGAAGTTATTTTTGTCATAAATTTGAATAACTTATAAATGTGTTAAAACATATTCTGTGTATTTTTACTTGCATATCTTTTTGTCCTGAAGATCTGAAGGTTAATTCACACTGGCATGTTTTAGAAGATTCAAAAAAGAAAAAAAGAATACTTTTAATAGCAGCCTTTTGGATTTCCTGAAGATTTAAGTGAGAAATAATAGAACCTACATCAGCATTGACAAAATTTTGGAAGTTCATTTCATTAAAATATAACATCTAAAAAAAGTTTCTGATTTTCTGTTTGACATGATGTAAACTTTAGGTAATGTATGTTGAATATAGGGCAATGTTGTAAATGCGATTTTATCAGTAAATTGTAAAATGCAATTTTTTGATTTATATTTATGTTTCTACAATTAAAAAAAAACACATAAATATTAGTTTTCTTTCAGTCTTTACAAAAATAAATTATACTGGATCTAGCAATGAAATAGTACCACTTAGAGATAGAGGGGGAAATCAATTGAGACATTCACTATAAGGTACATGGGATTACAATATGCCCCATTCCCAAACTTCCCCACATCAACAACATCCTTCATTAGTGTGGAACATTTATTACAATTGATGAACACATATTGAAGCATTGCTACTAACTGTGGACTAAAGTTTACATTATAGTTTGCACTCTGTCCTGCACAATTCTGTAGGTTATGAAAAATATATATGATCTGTATCTGTCATTTCAATGTCATTCAGGATGATTCCAATATTCTAAAAATGTCCCCATATTGTCTATGTGTAGAAAAAGGGCAAATATTTTGTTTAGTAGATTTGAAAGTGTCTTATTTATAATACATTGATATAATATAGATGATTAAATTCAGTCCTGCAACCCAATGTATAAGCATAATGATATATATACACCAAGATTTCTTAATTCATTGTATAGATATAAATCATCAGAACAAGTATTTTTATAGTAATACAATATGTGATTTCAAGTATTACATCATCATATTTAAGGACATATCTGACAAAAAGGTAAGGTCTAGTACCATCAATTATTCAAACAATTGAAGTTTTGAGCCCAAGGCCTTTGAGTCCAGCAATCAAGGGCACTAATTCCTTTCTAGGAACAATGATACTTTCCTGGCATCCCTACATCAGAATCTTTTCAGAGCCCCCTTTGTATCTTTATTCCTGAGACTGTAGATGAAGGGTTTCAGCATGGGTATGACCACAGTGTACATTAATGACACTACCACACTTGAATGTGTGTTATGTGAACCAGCAGGACTTAGGTAGACCCCAAGGCTTGTACTATAAAATGAGACCACAGAGAGGTGAGATGCACAGGTGGAAAATGCTTTATATATCCCCAGAGCTGATGAGATTGCACTTTTGGAGGAAATGATCTTAGAGTATGAGCAAAGGATTCCCACAAGGAGACCCCCAGCCAAGACCACAACTGTGAAATACATCGCTGTGTCATTGATATAGGTGTCAGAACAGGAAAGTTGGACCATATCATTAAGTTCACAGAAAAATTGTGGGATTTCTATGTGTGTACAAAAGGACAGCCATAACACCATTAATCCTTGTAACAAGGAATGCAGGGCACTCATGATCAAGGTCCCCAAAACCATCAGGATACACAGCTGGGGGTTCATGATGACCATAGAGTGCAGGGAGTGACAGATGGTTATGCAGCAGTCATAGGCCATCATGGCCAGAAGGAAGTCATTCAACCTTACAAAGAGCATGAAAAAGTACATCTGGGTGAGGCAGCTTTCATAAGTTATGACTTTGCTTTCTGTTTGTATATTCATCAGCATCTTTGGGACAAGGGTGGAAGTGGAACAGATATCACAAAGAGACAGGCTGGAGAGGAAGAAGTACATGGGTGAGTGGAGGTGGGCGCCTGAAATGATGGCCAGAATGATTAGCAGGTTCCCAGTGCAGTTGACCAGATACAGGGACAGGAACAGACTAAAGAAGCGGGGTTAAATTTCTGGATCCACAGAAAATCCCAGGAGAAGAAATTCCAAAATTTGTGTATTATTTCCTGATTCCATGCTGGTGATGTTACTACAAACTTAGAAAAAAATAACATGACAACATTTCAAACATCAGTCATTAGTAAGTTATCTAATTTAATTCTGCATTTAAGAAAGCATTTGTTTATAAAACTGATCCCCTTTAAATGAACTCTAATGCCATCCTTGATCAGTAATTCACGTTCAACCTACAGAATATTCCTCTAACAGTTATGTATTCTAAGATTTCTAAGACAAATCTTTTCATTCATTTGAGGAATTTATATTGAGTGTCAAATAGTTGCCAGACACTGCCTAGGAAATGGGCATAAAATGGGAAGCAAGAGTGCCTGCAATCTAATCATAGAGAAAGAATATAAGCAAATAAATAACTATTTCAGATGGTGAGAACTGCTAAAAGGGAAAAATACCAGTTAAAAAGGATTGAGCCAATAGCGTATGTTATGTTTTATTGGGCATTCAGATGAAATCTGCAGATAAGATGACATTTGAAGAAGACCTCAAGAAAGAGAAGTTTGGAGCCAAAAGGAAACCAGGGGAGGTGTGTGCTCAGAAAAAGAAATTCCAAGCTCGTAGACATTAAGCACCAGGCTTGTTTCAGGATTCAAGGCCACAAAGGAGGCCTCTGTGGTAGTGGAATGAGGAAGAAAAATAGTGATCTGAGGTGATGACAGAGATGATGAAGAATGAATTGGCCTCACTGATGTTGAAACTTCAAGATTCAGGGAGTCACTTATGCACATGTTGCACCTCTTGCACTTTATTAATTTGATTGCAAATCTATCCCACAAATAGCCACTCTTATTTCTATCTATAGGTTTGCATCTAGACTCTTTATTAGAGTACATTCTAACAGGAATTTATGAGATAATTTACTTCATCTTTGCAATTGCTAATCCCTAACTTAAACACAGGAACACTTTCACACAGGGACAAAAAAAAACCCAGATAATTGACTCCTGCTGCAAGGATCTACTGTGTTCTTCTCACCCATAGTCTCACTTATTTGCTCTGGAGTGATTACAATGCAAGCTGACAACATTAGATATTCTTTCCCCATAACAATTAGAAATGATACCCCAGAATCCCAAGTGCCATACCTCCTGTGGGCATGTACACAAGGGATTTCATTTTTTGTGGACATTCCTGCCATGTATTTAAAAAACATGAAAACTGCTCAATAATAGATGGAGAAAGAACATTGAAATGGATTTGAGGATAAAGAAAAGTTTAAAGCTCAAGTCTAACTGCAGAGACTGTGATGAAGAAAACCTTACTTAGTTTTCATGGCATAACAATCCAAGTTTTATGCTCTGGTTGTCCAGAAAGACTAATAGAACATCAAAGGATAAAAACAGTGATATCTTTCTACAGTGTCAACACCATACAGAGTGCACACCCAAAAACTAAAATGAGGAAAGGGAATACAACAACATTTCACAAAAGATAGCATAATTACCACAAATATTTGAATTTTTTTTACAATAGAAGAGTTATTAAATAATATTAAATGTAAAATTTTGTAATCAGATAAACTTGGTTTTGAAACACTGATCAATTACGTATTATATGATAAACTGTGATAGGAAGCAAAACATTCTGAGTCTTAATATCTTAGTGAACAAAGTAAGTATTATGGCTTCCACCATCCTAGGATGTTTGACAGATTTAACAATATGTGTAAAAACATATCATAATTCTTTCCTGTAAGGAATTACTGTTTTTCAATGATGATGAAATTAGGCTGGTTTTCCTTACACTTCAAAAATTTCTTTCCTTCTCTACCTTCTTGTCCCCAATTCCATGTTCCTATTTCATTACTTTATCATGTGTCCCAGCAATTGCAAACTAAACAACCCTCCAGCTGATATTCACTTTGATCCAGAAGGATCTTTCTATATGACAAAGGTGATCTTCACATTTTAAACTTAAAACTAACTGTGATTTCCACCTGGATAATAAACTCAAATAGCCACACTTTCAATACAAGCTTGACCATCCCTGGCCATTCTACTTCCATTCCCTCACCTTGTGTGCTGTTCTCACAGACACTGACCTATAAGACATTGAACCTGACTTGTACCTTCTCCAGATCTCCTTAGCTTTCATACTAAACATATTGATAAAATGTTTCCCTCTATTTAAATCTTTCTAACAGTTTCATTTAGAATTTTTTTATTTCTTCACTCTTTTTCCTTCTATAAACCCCATCAACCATTCATGTTAGCCTGGAGTCATCTCCTTTTTGAAATGTATCCTCAAATCCTCATAATAAGACAAAAATGCTTGCACACACCTAAGTTTGGTGGTGGAGATAATGTGCCTGTGTGTTTTTTTTCTTGAAATCCAAGTCTTCTCCTTGCAAGACTGAGTGAATTGGGGGATGTAGCAATCTTCTAAATACATTTTAGTTCAGTAACCCAAATCAATTGTATTGTCTCAGTGGGTGGAGACCCACAGAATAACTGATGGAAAAATTGAATTCCCATCCTGGGGAGCTCTGCTACATTCTCTAATAAAGTGGCAAGAATCTCTAGAGGACATGGACAATGACTAGCAAAGGAGAAAAAAACAATATGCCAGGCCCTTGATATTGATGTTTCTACTTATGAACATTGTTCTTGTGAAATTGAAACTTACCCTAGTAGTATAAATTGCCTAAGATTTATCTCTTGAAAGCCTCCTTGTTGCTCAAATGTGGCCTCTCTCTAAGCCAAACTCAGCATATAAACTCACTACTTTCCCCCTCGTGTGGGACATGACTCCTGGGGATGAGCCTTCCTGGCACTGAGAGATTATACCCAGGGGCCAAATAGTGTTGCATTTGGAAAAACACCTAGACTAAAATGTGGAAATATTAAATGCAAATGTGGTTTTATGGCTAAAGATTTCAAAGTGAGTCAGGAGGTCATTCTAGAAGTTATACTTCATGCACATCTCAAGAAGATCTAACTGACTGCCACAGTCAATAGTGCCTCAAGTATGGGATGCTCTTGAGGGGTCTAGAGTCACCTTCAAATATATGATAACCTATCTCCCCAATGAATCAGAGTTAGACTCATTTATAATTTTCCTACACATGATTCTTCAACCCCTTTTATTTGATCCTATATTTAGCACTTTAAACATTAAAAATATGTCCCAGAAACATAAATATTTCAAAAGCTATATTGTATGGTGAAAAGGGTAAAGTATAATGTAAAGTATAGACCATGGTTAGTAGCAATGTTTCAATATATATTCATTACTTGCAACAAATGTACCACACTAATGAAATATGTTGGTAAGGGGGGCAAAGTGTGGGAGTGGGAGAGGGTGTGGTATATGGGAATCCCCTATATTTTTGATGTAACATTTATGTAATCTAAAGTTTCTTTAAGAGAGGAAAAATATGTGCAAATATATGATTGAATGGATGAAGGCAATTTCGCAGATATTGGAAATAGTAAAATAGAAGCAAGGAAATATTAGTGTTAAGCATGTTTTCCATATTTGGAGATGAAAACCTATATGAAGGCCAAGACTACATTTTGCACAAATTATAGAAATGAGCAAATAAGACTCTATAAGAAGCAGAATGCCTCCAACATAGTATGGGTAAATACAAATAAATTTATTACTCTTTATCTTCAGTCATGTGTATGTGTCCATGTGTGCTCTGGAGATCACAAGTTTAAACTTATTTTTGATGCTGAGAAATGGTCGAAAGTTTGGAAGCCTTTGCACTAAAGGCATGAGTAAATTGAAAATAAGGCCTTTCCTTGCTAATGGGAAAAGTTCCTATGAATTGAGAGACAATAAAGAGTGGGGTTGGAGAGAGGTAAGGCAGACAACATGGGAGCCAAGGTTCCTCCAGACTCAAGGGTCATAGACAGAATAGTTCTTTTTGCTTCACCAACCTTGTCGTGGTCTCCACCTCACACCCTGATCTACCTACTATTCCTGAGCCTGTCCAATGTTTATTAGAAAATAGCAGCTTTTATCAGGACCAGGTCCTTGTCTCACTTATCTTGTTGGTAGCCTTCTCTTTACTGTTCTACAGCTTAGGGTTTTGAACTCTTTCTTGTAAAATAAAATGTACACACTCTAATCCTGATTCTGTTCCTTGTCTGACATGTAAAGTCCTTCTTGGTCCATTCTCTATAAAATCCTAAATATGCCATAACAGTCTACCGTCTTGAACTAATTAACTTCCTTCATAGGATGAATCTTTCAAAATATTAGGATATAAAATCAATTATTAACTTGTACTCTGACTAATCTATTATAATGGAAGATTCAAAAGAACAGAGGCTTTACTTGTTTTCTATTCCTTTGTGTTTTCACAGTTATAAGAAATATGTGCATTTATATAAACAACAAATTAAATAAAATATGAAATTACTAAATTAAAAAATTGCAGTGTTAATGAAACAGGTTAAATATAGTTGTTTCAAAACAATCCTACTAGATAAAATTGAATGGAATATCTGAAAATAATTTAGAAAGCAAGATGGAAAATAAAATACTTTAAAAATATTTCAACTAAGTCCTTTACACTTGGAGGTGGAGTGAACATCACCATCCCAGACTCCTCAGGACTCGGGGAAGAGCTATGGACTAGAGTGGACTTAATGGTATTCTGTTGTAGACATATTGTAATTCAAGCAATGGAAGAAATCATAACAGTGAAGTGGAGCCAGTGGCCACTAGATGCTTTCAGGACAGGGAAGGGAAAAGCAGTTGTAATACAGGGACTTTTTCAGGACTTGGGAATTATTTGAGTGACATTACAATGACAGATATAGGCAATTTTACATCAGCATATACCATGCAGAACTGTGTGGGGAGATTGGGGTCTATAATGCAAACTATAGTCAAGGCTTAGTGGCAAAGCACCAGGATGTGTATACACATTGCAGGTGATGTGCCACACTAATGAAAGATGTTTATGTGGGATGTTATGGGAGGTGTGGGAGGAGGGGAACATGGGAATCCCTGTAATTTTTTTGTAACATTTATGTAATCTAAACATCTTTAAAATATATATATATATACATATATATAAATAACATTTATGTAAGCAAATGCACATATATACATATATATTTATATATCATTTTACAAATATTGGTATGTATTGTGAAAATATTGATTTTTACCCACAATAAAAAAAAGAAATAAATTGATAGGGACTTTAAAAAAATATTTCATTCAATTAATAAATTAAAATGGAAAATACCTGAGAATATAAAAATATATAAAAATACACATTTTTAAAGCAGAGAAGAAGCAATATCAAAAGTTATAATTTTATTTTATAACTTTTATGCATTAAAATATACTAATGATTAGGATGAAGATAATGGACAGTTGAATGTTAAAGAATGTGTCCCAATTTTTGGGCGTTGTCCTGCATAACTTTGCAATGATGGGTACAGTCCATTGTATATTTTGCCATAATCTACAAAATTGTGCAGCACAGAGTGTAAATTATAATGCAAACTGTAATCCATGGTTTGTAGCAATGCTTCAATATGTGTTCACCATTTGTAACAAATGTACCATTCTAAAGAGGGATGTTGTTAATGAGGGAAAGGGTGAGAGGGGGATTGAGTAGGACATGTGGGACATATGGGCAACCCCTTATATTTTTATGTAGCATTTACGAACTCTAAAGCTTCTTTAAAATAAAAGAAAAATTTTAAAAAATAGAATGCCTTTCAAAAGATGGAGGAGGGTGATACAACTTTTAAAAATTCATGTAACCACAAAAGGGAAAGATACAATGAGGAAAACAGAAATGTGGAAATATTTAACAATAGGTATAAAAAGTAATTTATAAATTGAACCATGCAGAATTATTTATTTTGAAAAACAATGGAAGTGCTATCATGTAACACTGATGGATTTGACAATGAAAAATTTATAAACTTTCCCACATTCCCCAAAACATATCATACAGTTTAAAAAGTACTTAAAGGCAGGCAACATAGTTGGCTAAATAACCTGTAGTTGATGTTAGAAGAACAGAATTAAAAAGTAGAATATAAACATACAGATCCAAAAATACAAAACAAAGACAAGAACAAAATTATCCAATGAAGAAGGTTAAATGGTTAATTAATCCACAAATATCTCACACCACCATTAAAGGCATAATGACTAGGTAAATTTTAAGTATATGCTTTTCAACCCTTTAAATTAAAATAATGATTTTTCATGAGAATGCCAAATCTGAGAACCTATGTCTCATGAACTAGTGTAGGAAGTTAAAATCTATCTCCTTTGGCCTGGATATTTCCCATCAATACAGAAACATGCTCAAATATACCTCATCTTTATAATAAAAAGTGAAAAGTGCCCACTTCACTGCACCGCCACCACTCTGATACCTCATATCCCTAATCCCCTGAACTGCAAAGATTCTTGGAAAGATGTTCTACTTTTCCTAGAATCATTTTAGCCATCTCATTCCCTCTTCTAATTGGGCTTCCATTCCCATCACTTAATTGTCAGCAATAATCCCTGCTTTCTCAGTAGATGGACATTTCATTTTTAATATAATAAATACATTAATTAATTAAGCAAATGGGAGAACAATCATGAGGATCTCTTGGCTCTGGGATAGCCCAGACTAGCTCTCAGATGACTTTAGATAATAGTTCTCACCTTCAATTCTCCCTCAACTTTTCCTGAAGCATCTTATGGGCTCTCTGGCTCACCTGGATTGCATCTATATTGAAAGTTGTCTGTGTGAAATTTCAAACTCCTCCCTAGGTGCTAGATGATGGCATTGAAGCTCAGTCCCCATACAAAGCTGCCAGAAGGGGTCAGGACTCAGTCCTGAGCAGGATTTAGGGCCTCAAGAGAAAAAACAAGTCCCATACATCCCAAGTTTGCACAAGTTGAGGGACAATGAGGAGATATTTAAAGCTTCCCTATAGCATTTCATTAGGCAATTTCCTTTTGCTTTCTACAAATACTCAGCCACCATATCCCAGTGGGATGCTGGTCTGGACAGAAAGAAAATTTGCTCTTGGTTCCCTGTTCCCAAGAAACCATGTTATGAATCAGGTGAATTCCATTTTTAGTATTTCTTCTCCATGGCTCTCCTACTTTCCATTTATCTAACCTCCTAGGACCTTATCCCATTCTTCAAGTTAAAGTTTACTCCAAAGTTTATGACTCAGAATCAGGCTTGACTAGGTCTGTCAGATATCAAAGCACTGACATGGTGTGAGGATACAGTCCTGGTTGTGTTATCTCAAAAAGTTGTATTTCCTTCTTCAATAAAGTGGATATCAGGGTTCATTTGATATGAAACCATTGGACACTCCAATTCCTGGCTTGATAATGATTTGCTGAAATAATTACTAATATGTTTTTCACATAAATTAAGAGCTGTCATTTAATTACTCATTTATGAAATATGTGTAATCACATAAATTATAATTAGATTTTTTTATGTACCATGAGTTGTGCACCTGATGGGGATTGTCTTAGTTAATTTTAAAGCAAGAACATTCTATATTTGAAGAAATATAACTCAAAAAAGTAAGTTATCTGCCCAAAGTTATAAACTGAGTAAACGGTGAAATTTTGATAAAAACTCTGTTAAGATGTTTCCAGTTCTTAGCTCTTAAACAAAGCTTTCAAATATGTGTGATTTGGAATTCCTAAGTTTATTTGGCAATGTAAGGGGACATTTAGGATTTTCTCTTCTGGAATCTGGTGCAGAGAGACCAGGATGCTACTAAACATCCTACAATATACAGGACAGCCTTGACCATGAAGTATTATCTAGTCCAAAATTTTAAAAGAGAAACCCTGCCCTAGACCAACTTTTCCCTAACTGAATGTGCAGGAGAATCACCTGGCACTTGTTTAAATGCAGGTTTTGTTTCTGTAGGTATCACTTGACACAGAGGTTCTTTGTCACTTACAAATGTCCAGGTGATATTAATACTGGTCAGTGACTGACCTGTTGATGGCCATTGCTGTCATGTAGCCTGGGTAGTTATTTTGGCGCTTCTCAAGCAACAACCCCCTTTCCCATTTCAAGTCAGATTCTAGAGGGTTAAATGCTGGACTCAAAATTTCAGATTCTACCTGTACTACTTT
>JAQZBX010018243.1:0-34810 GCA_029593785.1 Cabassous unicinctus | reverse complement strand
CTTTGACACAGACACTACTTAGCTTTGTCTCTTGAAGAGATATTTCAGGCCATCCAATGACTGGCACTTCCTTCAGCAGCTGGCTTCACTTAGGATAAGTGCACCCAGGTGGCAATCCCTTTAAAAGCTGTGGGAATGATCAGAAATACAGATTTAGAGTCCTTCCATTTTGGCTCCAATTGAGAGTGAGGCTTGTTTTCTTGCCAGGTTTTGATCAGAATCTGATTTCCAGGACCTGGGTGAGGAAAGGTTACCCATAGACCATCATGAAGGGGCTAAGCTGAAGTGGGTCCTAGCCACCTCATTTGCTATTTCCCTTCTGGTGGGAAAATACTTAGCCCTGTTAGGATGGCATATGGGACTGTCAGTCCTCCTCATGGTATGAGTGGGACAGATTCTGGAATAAGGGCTAGGATGGAGAACTGGGTTAAGTTCTTTCACCTGGTGTGGGGTGAAGACTGTGATAGGTTGCCCCCAAGTTAATTTGGTGGTGTATTAGTCAGCCAAAGGGGTGCTGAATTAAAATACCAGAAATCTGTTGGCTTTTATAAAGGGTCTTTATTTGGGGGTATAAACTTACAGTTTCCAGGCCATAAAGCATTAGTTACTTCCCTCAACAAAGTCTGTTGCCACGTGCTGGAGCAAGATGGCTGCTGAGATCTGCAAGGGTTCAGGCTTCCTGGGTTCCTCTCTTCCCAAAACTCCTTTCTCTCTGGGCTCAGCTGCTCTGTTTGCTCCACAAGGCTAGCTGTAGATGATCAGGTGAATGGCTCCTCTCTCTTCTGGGGCCTCTGCTGTGTCTAATGGAGACTTCACTTATCTGCTTCTCTGTGTGTTTACTTCCTGGGCCTCTGTATTAGTCAGCCAAAGGGGTGCTAATGTGAAATACCAAAAATGGGTTGGTCTTTATAAAGGGTTTTTATTTGGGGTAGAAGTCCACAGATACCAGGCCATAAAGCGTTAAGTTTCTTCTCACCAGAGTTCATTGCCACGTGTTGGAGCAAGACAGCTGCCGATTTTTGCCAGGGTTCAGGCTTCTTGTGTTCCTCTCTTCCCGGGGCTGCATTTCTCTCCAGGCTTAGCTCTTCTGGTTCTTCCATAAGGTCAGCTATAGACTATCAGGTGAATGGCTCACTTCTCTTCTTCTGAGGCCTTTTCTCCAACATCAAAACTGCTTCTCAAAATGGCCTCAACTCTGTTCTTGCCATGCCTTTTATATTTGATTCTCCACCCACCAAGGGGTGGGACTAAATGCCCTACTGACATGGCCCAGTCAATGCCCTAATCATAAATTAATCATGCCCAGATTAACAGATCAGTTTACAAGCATGATCCAATTATATTTTTGGAATTCATAATTACATCAAACTGCCCAACTGCAACAGCCTCTAAAATCAAAACTGCAGCATCAAAACTCCAACTAAATATCTACTTTGTCATTTTTCCTGTGAGTTCCTGCCCACTCAAAGTTCTACTGAAGTGGTCCAATCAAAGAATTAATCAAAATTTAATCAAATAAGAGTGAAATCTCTGAATCCAATACAATTTAATGTACCCAGAGGAACAGAACAATTTACAAACATAATCCAATATCTAAATTTGGAACTCATAAATAATACCAAACTCCTATACTCCAGCCTCTGAATTTTAAAAAGACATTACAGTATTTTTTTTAAAAAAAAAACTTAAATCAGTACAATGCTAAGTACAAAGTAGTATCACAATGAGTTTAAAGAAATAGTTTGTTTGGGGGCAAAGTCCCATAAGGCTGTAGACCTCTGAAACCTACAAAATAATTTATTTGCTTTCAATACACAAATGGACAGATATAGGATAAACATTTGCATTACCATAAGGAGAAATTAGGAGGGAAAAATGAATCAAGAGTCCCCTACAGTTTTGTAAACCTGCAAGGCATACTTCATTAGCGGCCGAAGTCTGAGACTCATTCTTAAGATGATGGTTTCATCTCCTTGGGGCCTCATGAGGACCCACCCTTTCCAGAGACCTGCCCATTGGCCATTTTCTTGGTTCTACCATCATCAAGCATCTGGGTGGTGACTGAGCTACAGACCACACCCTCCAAAAGTTCTTGGGGTGATTACCACACTTTACCCAATCCTTGGATTAGAGTCTTAATCCCCCTAGTATAGTGAAATGAAGGCAACATCTTCTCTGATATTTGGCATACCAGCACAATCTTTTTGGAGCAACGAGTTGGTGACCTGGCCTTCACTCATCCATGAGGGACAGGCCCACCCCTCTCACACCTATGGGGTGTTGACCTCAACCTCCCTAATCCTTGGGGAATATGTTTCACCCTTTCTGTACCCTGGAGTGGCAAATGTGTCCCTGAACATTGGGTGGGAACATGCACTCTCTTCAACTGCTGGGGCAAACTCACTTCTCTGTACATATGGGTAAGAGTCATCTCTTGGTCCAAGGTGATGTCTTAATTCTAGATCTCAGCTTCCATGTTTATACTCTTGAAGATATTTCTCCTTCAATCTCTCCCTTCCATGACCCTTTTATTCCATGCTGACAGCAATTTTGTTCATACAGCCCTCTCAAAAAGTTTGTTGGTTTATCATGCAGAAATCAGGGGTCCAAGGCATCAGACAGTAAGATCTTCCATAAGGCGTTCCTGGATTATTGCATTTCTGATCCTGATTTACAAGTTCCATGTTTATTGAATTCCTCAAATGGGGCACTATCATCTGGGGGTTGATTTCCAGAGGCTTGGAATTTCTGGAATCAGTTTCTGGTTTCTTTCTGCCCAACAGTTCAGTCCTCAGTTTATCTCTCTCTTCTAGCATTTTGCTATAAGTTGCAAGGGGTAGCCAAGCTGCATTCTCTGAGTTTACTTTGGAAAGTTCTTTAGCTAAATGCCCAGACTCACCATTTTCAAATTCTGTCTTCCATGAACATCGGGAGTCAATCTTGTTAAGTTCTTTGTGATTTTAAAACATGGATCACCTTCACTCCGGTTTCCAGTAATAGTTCCATCATTTACTTCTAAGTCCTCATTAAAACATCTCTTTAGAGTCCATATTACTAAGAACAGTGTCTTCAAAGCACTGTAGGTCTTTCCTATCAAACATCTCACAATTCGTCCAAAAAATACCGCTTACCCATTTATAAAACCATTCCAGCATTGGTTATTGCAAAAGCACTTCCCCAGACCTGGTACAAAATTTGGTATCAGTCAGCCAAAGGGGTGCTGATGCAAAATACCAGAAATCTGCTGGCTTTTATAAACAGTCTTTATTTGGGAGTAGAAATTTACAGTTACCAGGCCATAAACCGTAATTTACTTCCTTCACCAAAGTATATTGCCACATGTTGGAGCAAGATGGCTGCTGACATCTTCAAGGTTTCAGGCTTCCTGGGTTCCTCTCTTCCCAGGGCTCTTTTTTCTATGGGCTCAGCTGCTCTGTATGCTGCACAAGGCCAGCTGTAGACTATCAGGCAAATGGCTTGTCTTTCTTCTTGGGCCTCTGCCTTGTCTAATGGAGCCTTCATGTATCTGCTTCTCTGTGTGTTTATTTCCTGGGCCTCTAACATGAATACTGCAGCATCAAAACTCCAACTAACTCATCTACTTTGCCATTTTTTTTCTGTGAGTCCCTGTTGACCAAGGGAGCAGGGACTCAATGTCCTACTAACATGGCTCAATCAAAGATGTAATCATAATTTAATCAAGTAACAGTGAAACCTCTGAATCCAATACAATCTAATGTTCCCAGAGAAACAGAACAATTTAGAAACATAATCCAGTATCTATTTTTGGAATTCATAAATAATACCAAACTGCTACAGGTGGCTTTTTAAATTAAAAGCACTGTTGCCCCACTGCTCTCAGGCAAGGCCATTCCTTTATCTTATAGGCACATTCATTAACTACTTAGAAAATGAATTACATTTACCAGAACTTTTAACATGTTCAATATCCCTCAGTATATGATCTAGAGTAGAAAAGATACCACCATACTCATCAGGCATAAATCTAGAATAGGAAATATACAGGTACAGTACTTAATACTAAATAATGCACTAATCAATGCATATGCTTCTCTTTGAGTTGTAGTTAAATGGATCTAAGCTTCAGGTTTGAAATACCATACATGTTATCTCTCCATGGGAGCAGGCCATAATACCAATTGTGTTTAAGTTCTACTTATATCATTCCTGTAATCATTGCTCCACCTGGTATGTCCTTTACACAGCCAACATGCTGCAGCACTGTTGACCCTAGAGAGAAGACAGGAAGGTAGGCTGCAGCATTTCACTGGCCTGGTGCATAGCATCATTGGGCACCATGAAACAGAGCAGTCTGGAGCCAATGTCCATTATACATCTGGTCATATCCAGCCATCACTCCCTGTTGCAGAAGTCCAAAATTGCTATATAGTCTCCATCAACTTCAGGAGCACAACCAGAGATGTAGTAGATACCCTTATTGTTTTAGAGGTTAGTGACATATGTAGCCAATAACTCCAATGAAGAGGCAAAATGTACTGTACTGAAAACCTGGTTTGAATACACAAGAGAATTTGACAATGCTGAAGACTATCCCTTTTGATTTTTATATACTTTCTAAACACTTCTAATGCAGTTTATAACATATCAGATGAACTGAACCTTTTAGTACTTTGCTTTTTACATCTACACCTTTGTAATGATGATGTTAACAGGTATTTTATTTTAGAAGCACAGGAAAAGTTACTTTTTCCATTTTATGAAAACTGAAGATTCCCAATGGAATCAGTATTATCTTTCCTTACCACCACTAGAATATGCAGTTTGAGGTGGCCTGCAACAGGTTTCCCTGCTATGAAGTTGCTTTATGCCATTAATATCGTTAGGTTCCTAATTAGTAATGGCTTCCTGGAATTAGCCATTTAAATGCTTCAGTTTAGAAGAAAACTCCTTATAATTAACCATAACCACATAGACTGGTTACTTTCAACCAATGAAGTTTACTTTATCCATTTAAAAGAGTGTAGATCTATATATTTTTTAACTTAATGTCATTAGAAATGAAATTACAAGTTTCATCATCTTAAATATTTAATGCATACAATATCATTCACTTACATGGTATTTTATAAACCTAGAGAGATAACACTCAAGCTAAATAAAATTGAAATTGTTATAATTTGTGCAAGGAATATTCTTTTTCCTTCCTTTACAAGAGATTAAAACCTCTTTTTAAATAAATTCTAAGACTGAATAATCTCAAAAGCATACTGACTCTAGTTTCTGGAACTATAATTGTTCAATTTTTTTCCAGAAGATCCTTTCATAGCTTTCAGGGACTTTTTCTTCATTTATTGATATTTGGTAATAAGATTATTAACCACCCTTATTTTAAGGTTGTTAAAAGTATAAATTTAGGAATTATAGGGGAAACTATGATTTTTTGATTCCCCAGTCTAGAAGATAGAGTTTCAATCTATTACACCTCCTCCTCCCTCCACAGCTCTTGCAAAGAGAAAGCCTTGGTAGTAGGGCAGGATAAAGAGCTTAGGAAAAACTTTTTCCTTTCCAATGGTTTCTATATCCAGATTTCTATATGACCTTTCCATTTTGTCAGCCTAATTTGGGTTCCAGGAATACTTATTCACATGTATTACCGCATATGTGGTTTCACATTTTGAATAGAGCTCATTTAAAATTTTTCATTTATTAATTTGATATTATCATCCTAATGTGTGTGTGTGTGTGTGTGTGTGTATAATATATTTATATATAACAAGTAGGGAGATATGAATAGAGAGTTTGACACAAACTCAAGACTCACTGTTATAATTTTCATTCTCTTAAAAAATACTTTTACTTGTAAAATAACATTTAAAAGATCTCCTTGAAGGCTATTTTTAATTAATTCACACTGTGTCTTTGCAGTTTTGCACAAGGGTTTTGTTCTTTAATTTTTGGCTTACAACCAAAATTACCACAATGCTTTAAAACACAATTTTCCTTTGCTTCAGAACTTTGCTTATTTCCTACTTTTGACTTTGGCAGACTTTGGATGAAAAATACTAATTCTAGTATACACTCACTGAGGTAATTAGGCCTCAGGGACACTGGTTTCTCTCATGAATTGCTGCTTTTAAGATTCCCCAACAGTCAAGGTAGGAGGCCTCCCTCATTTCCCAGTCCTCACAGATAACAGGACTCTGGCAGCTGCTGGGCAGTAAGAGCAGACGTTCAACCCTGAGGGTAGAGAATTCCACCAAGCCACAATTTAGTCCATACTTGGAACCATGAGAGAAAGCAGGGACAGAGGAAGGACAGGAGCCAGAAGTGTCTCAAGTTTGCTTTCCCCTGAGCCATACAGGGCACAAGCTGTTATGAAATAACAATAAGCAAATGCAAGGGGTGAGGTTAGACCTGAAGTAACTGTAAACAAAGTCAAAATCAGTTTATAATTATCACAATAGCTAGCATAAGCAAGGGTGTGGTTAGAACCTGAAGTTACCGTAATCAAAGGTAAATTTAGTTTAATATTACACTTACAATAGTAGGTTAGGGCTAAATCTACCAGTTATAATTTCAGTTATTATCCTTCTGCTGTTTTATAATATTAAGTTATCTATATAATGATCTTAACTCTTAGTTCAGTTTCTAGTATGTTTCTACCTTAAGGTAAATTGGGTACCTTTATTAACTAAGCCTCAAGAACTTTATTAGTAACAACTTTGTTAGTTCTTTTCTGCTATTCTAGCAGTTGAAACAATTCCACTTGTGATTTATACATTAAATCCAATTGCAAGGCAGTATTGACATTTAAAGATTCATTTTAAGTTTACCTTTCACCATTATCCAATTTGTAACAGTTACCACAAATCTGATTTCCTAGGCACAAGCTGACAAAGTTAAACACAGATTTAAAAGTTAAACACAAAGTTAAGCACAGATTAAAACAAAAGAGAGAATTTTGTACCCTTAGCATTTTCTAGGAACTTTTTAATCTTAATTGATAGCATGTGAGGTTTTTATTTTCCTGGAGATGTTTAGTAATTGGTCTGGATCTTGATCCCTATTCACTCCCCTTATTAGGTGCAACCGAATTTAAAACTGAGAAGGCTGTTTCTAAAAGGGAGTTAGTGGACATTTGAGGTGCATTTTCTCATCTCTTTAAGGAGACATGACTACCTGGTTCTTGGCCCTCAGATCTATTTCTTCTCTGGTACACTGGTTTAACTGGAATTCAGGGTCAAATACAAAGGCTGCTCTTGGCTATACTGTGGTCACTTAGACCAGCAGTAGCCAAATTTTCCTGATTCCTGAGAAGACACTACTATGGGGAATCTGCTGGTGGGCATTCACCACTCCAAATCATTTGGAGCTGATTCTCAGGTCTCAGTATCCTGAGAAATTAATCCGCAGCCATGCCAATGGGCATCCCTGTCGCTGACCTAGGTTTTGGGAATGCCTGAAAACCCTGAATTTCAGACCAAAGCACCAATGCTGAATTGGTGGGAGATGTTGGGAGCAGTTACCCAAACTGAAGTGCCTGAGCTAAGTCACACAGTGCATTTGGCTGCTCTCTAAACCAAAGTGCCCAAGGCTTTTAAAGTCTTAGGGGATGTTCAGAGTTCCCTGGTTCCCAGCACCCCTGGCATTCAGGGTCCAAGACTGACTTCACTGTTAACCAAACTGAAGCACCTGAGCTAGTCTCAGGGGACATTTGGTGTTCTGGTTCCCATCACCCTGGAAATCATAGAGCCCTTGGTGCCAGGCATTCCCAGCGCAATCCTGGACTTGGAAGACAGGCTGAATAGATTACAGACTGAATATGCCAAGCTCTGCATTGCTCCTTCTTGGAAAAGGGGCTAGAAAACCTTCTTCTTCCACCTATTCTTACAAAGGTCTTAAGAAGCAGTCTTATTTTATGTCTCTACTGTCTGGGAGCTTCCCAATTAAACCAGACATCAAAGACCATTAAGAGATTAAAGATCAATTGTTCCAGCTAATAGGCCTTGGGGCCCTAGGGCAACCTGAAGCTATAACCTCCCATGCTGCAGGCAGAACCATAACTTCACTAGCAAATGCATTTTCACAAACCCAAATGAGAAATTCAGTAGTAAGAAGTAGGAAGATTAAGTGTGGAATCAAGTTGTATTATTGATACAACCCCTGGCCTGTGATCCCCCTGGGAAGGTTTACAGGCCAGCCCATGACATCCACCTTGGCCCTGCCTACCACCAACTTCCCACCCTGTCCCAGACCAGGGAGCTGGGTGTGGCCAGCAGTTGGATGGGCCAACAAAACAGTGGAACTGTGGGGAGACTCAATCCCCTGGCTCTCCACCATTGTGGCTGTCACCAAGGAGAGAAGGCAGGAGAAAGCAGCAACAAAGCCAGCAGCTGCTAAAAAAGCTTAAAAAAGTGACTTCACTGCACCTGGAGTTTGGCCCAGGAACCCCTGTCTAGGCAGGTCCTTGCTTTGAGCCACCTCCCAGTGCCAATACCCTCCCAGGTGGGGTCAGCTCAAACAAGCCTGGGTGCATGGTGCAGAAGCAGAGAGATCCCATGCTCTGGCCCCCACTCTCCCAGGCTTATGACCTGTGTGGAACCATAGGTGAAACTGTTTAAAATGGATAACAAAAGGGGGCATTAAACAGATTGTATTCATAGTTTCACTCATTGATATCTCTTCTCCTGGCTAGGTTCATGAAAATATGTTGCTGGAATTTCTCTAGGTTCTTGGCTAAGTTGCAAAAATGATTTTTATGTGCAAGTTAGTTTAGTTAGGCTAGTAATTTATTAAAGAACTGAGAGAAGAGAAATGGGAGAAAATAACAGTTTATGGGTCCCAGGTAGAGAGGAAAGGGGCTGAAAAGAGATAAAGAGCGCTGATTTACAGATGATAATTCCCCAATACAGATTAAAAAATCCCCAGGTTTACTTGCATGGTGATCCAGGAAGTAGGAAAAAAAGCAAAAACATGGCCAATTTGGATTTCTTGCTTGCTTTTTAAACCATTAATTATTCTGCCCCTTTGTTAATATCAGGGAGGAATCCCAGTTTGTTGTCTTGATTGATTACTCCATTCCTCAATCCCATGGGAGGACCCAATGATAAGGCCCCTGGGAAACACCCAGGGCTTCTCCTTAATTCTGGAGGAAATCCTGTTCTGAATGGGGGTTCTCACTAAGGTTCTTCCAGAAGCCATCTTATGGGGTATCCATGACCACAAGGGTTTGCTGCCAGATTTCAGATCTGTCCCTTGATTCCTAATCTAGCCTTTCTCACCAACACCAGCTAGGATCCTCTTCTCAGGCCTCCCCTTTTGGCCAATCACCCCCCAACCCACATACAAACACACAAAAATAAAAAAACAGACCCCCTTCTCCAGGACACAGTGACTCACTAGTGTACTTTTCTCCAGTTGCTTGCACCTGCCAATCAATCACTCCACAGCCAGCCTCTCTGGCAGTACAAGGATAAAGAAAATAAGAAGTAAAAAAGAGAAAGAGGAAATGAAAAAACCTCTCGTTAAGTTCCCTTCACTCTCTCTGTGGCTTGCCCATCTCTCCCCTACCCTAAGCAGGACATGCACAGGCCTGCTTGTGGGATCCCTCCTTAGCAGCAACCAACTCCCCAAGAACCAGCTGAGGGCCTCTGCCATTCCCAATACCAGCTGAGTAGTTTTCCTCTCCTTCTGAGCTCTCTGTTACACTCCATTCTTCTCCCAGGCCTGCATGGCTCTGGTTTTCCCTGGTGCCCAGCCAGAAACCCTCCCTCACCAGCCACCCCTCTCCCATTGGCCCTGTGACACCTCAGCTTTCCTTATGCCTGGCAAGCCTCCCTACTTTCCCATAGTTTTTAGAGGAAGAGTGCAGCCTACAGTTCTCTACTCTGCCATCTTGGATCCACTAGTTTTCTTTTGGGACTTTTAGAATTTTCTATATAAAGTATAATGTCAAGTATGAATTGAGATAATTTTTCTTCTTCCTTTTTACTAATTTGGATGCCTTTTATTTCTTTTCTTACCTTATTGTTCTTCATAAAATTCCAGTAAATATTGCATAACAATGGGTTAAGTGTGCAGCCTTGTCTTATTCCTCATCTTAGGAAGAAAGTTTTCTGTCTTTCACCATTGAAAATGATACTATATGTGGGTATTTGTGGCAGTTTTGACATAGTTATGAATTTAAAAAATTGATATGGATTATGTTTGTAAACTGGTCTGTTCCTCTGGGTGTGATTAAATTATGATTAAGGCTTTGATTGGGACATGTCAGTAGGATGTTGAGTCCCCACCCCTTGGTGGGCAGGGACTCAGAGATAAAAATACATGGCAGAGCAGAGGAGTTAGTTGGAGTTTTGCTGTTGAAGTTCTGATGTGGATTCTTGAGCTGGAGCCCCGGGATGTAAGCACAGAGTAGCTTGGTCCTGAGGAAAGAGAGAAGGCCCCAGGAAGAAGAGAGTCTACAGCTGGCCTTGTAGAGGTAACAGAGCAGCTGGGCCCAGAGAGAGGCAAGCTTTGGGAAGAGAGGAAGCCAGGAAGCCTGAACCATCACAGACGTTGGCAACCATCTTGCTCCAACATGTGGCAATAAACTTTGGTGAGGGAAGTAACTTATCCTTTATGGCCTGGTCACTGTGGGCTTCTACCCCAAATAAATACCCTTTAAAAAGGCCAACTGATTTCTTGTATTTTGCATCAGCACCCCTTTGGCAGACTAATACAGAATTTGGTACCAAGGAGTGGAGAAGTGCTTTTGCATTACCAAAATGCTGGAACTGTTTTACAAATGGGTAAGGAGTATTTTTTGGAGGAATTGTGAGATGCTTGGTAGAAAAGACCTACAATGTTTTGAAGAGACTGTTGATAGTAATATGGACACAAAAGAGACTTTTTATGATGCCTTAGAAGTAACTAATGAAACTATTTTTGGAAACTGGAGGAAAGGCTATCAGTGTTTTAAAGTTGCAGAGAACTTAGCAAGATTAACTCCTGATGTTTTATGGAAGGCAGAATTTGAAAATGGTGAGCCTGAGCATTTAGCTGAAGAACTTTCCAAAGTAAACTTTGAGAATGTGACTTGGCTTCTCCTTGCAGCTTATAGCAAAATACTAGATGAGAGAAATATGCTGAGGACAGAACTTTTGGGCAAAAAGGAAATAGAAACTGATTCTGGAACATATAAGTCTCTGGAAATCAAGTTCCCCAATGAAAGTTCCCCATTTGAGGACTTAACTAAACCTGGAACTTGTAAATCAGGATTGAAAATGCAGTTATCTCAGTAAGACTTGTGGAAAGTTTTACTGTCTGAGGGCTTGGACCCCTGCTTCTTGCATGCTAAACCAACAAGGTTTTTGAGAGAGTTGTATGAACAAAACCACTGTCAGCTTAGACTAAAAGGGACATAGAAAGGAGAGATTGAAAAAGAAACAACTTTAAGAAGAAAACCACGGAAGATGAGATGTGAAATTAAGATATCACCTTGGGCCAAGAGAGGAACTCCACCCATGTGTACAGAGAGGGTGAATTTGCCCCAGCATTTGAGGAGGATGGATGTTCCCACCCAATGTTCTGGGAGAGTCTTGCCACCCCAGGGTAAAGAGAGTGTGGAGCACATTCCTCAAGGATTAGGGCAGTTAAGGTCAGCATTCCATAGGTCTGAGAGGGGTTAGCCTGTCCCCCATGGATTAGGGAAGACCAGGTCATCAACTCATTGCTCTGAGAAGGTTGAGCCTGTATGCCAAAGGTTAGGGAAGGCCAGGTGGTCAACTTGTTGCTCTGAGAGGGTTGAGCCTGTATGCCAAATGTTAGGGAAGGCCAGGTAGTAAACTCGTTGCTCTCTGAGGGTTGAACCTGTATGCCAAAGGTTAGGAGGAATGTTGTCTACACCTCACTGTACTAGGGTGTCTAAGACTCTAACCCAAAGATTGGGTAAGATGTGGTAATCAGCCCAACACTCTTGGAGGGTGAGGTCCAGAGCTTGTTTGACACCCAGATGCTTGATGAGGGTGGAACCACAAAAAAGACTGTTGTGCAAGCCTGAAGAAAGGGTGGGTCCTCATGTGGTCCCAGGAAGAAGAAACCATCATCTTATGAGAGACTTTCAGACTTTGAAATCAAATGGAGGATGCCCTGCAGGTTTACTTAACTGTAGAGGACCCATAACTTATGTTTCCCTCACAATTTCTCCTTACGGCAATGAAAATGTTTATCCTTTGTCTTTCCATTTCTGTATTGAAAGCAGTAAAATGATTTTGTAAGTTTCAGATGTCTACAGCAGACGAGAATTTGCCCAAAGACAAATTGTATTTCTTTAAACTGATTATGTTATGATTTTGTACTTGCATTGTTACTGATTTAAGATTTTTTGAATATTGTAATGAATTTTTGGAATTCAGAGGGTGGAGTGTGGCAGTTTGATATAGTAATGAATTCCAAAAATAGATATGGATTATGTTTGTAAACTAGTCTGTTCCTCTGGGTATGATTAAATTATGATTAGGGCTTTGATTAGGCCATGTCAGTAGGACCTTGAGTCCCTGCCCCTTGGTTGGCAGGGACTCAGAGATTAAACTACATGGCAGAGCAGAGGAGTTAGTTGGAATTTTGATGTTGAAGTTCTGATGAGGAGTCTTGAGCTGGATCCTGGGGAAGTAAACATAAAGAGGAGCTTAGTTGTGAGGAAAGAGAGACGGCTCCAGGAAGAGAAAAAAGCCATTTGCCTAACAGTTTACAGCTAACCTTGTGGAGGTAACAGAGCAGCTGGGCCCATAGAGAGGCAAGTCCTGGGAAGAGAGGAACCCAGGAAGCCTGAACCGTCACAGAAGTTGGCAACCATCTTGCTCCAACATGTGGCAATAAACTTTGGTGAGGGAAGTAACTTATGCTTTATGGCCTATTAACTGTGGGCTTCTACCCCAAATAAATACCCTTTAAAAAGGCCAACCAATTTCTGGTATTTTGCATTAGCACTCCTTTGGCTGACTAATACAGTATTCATAAATGACTTTTGTCATGCTGAGGAAGAGTCCTTCCTTTCCTAGTTTTCTGAGTATATTTTTTAAAATGAAGAAATAGCAGTAGATTTTTGTTAAATGCCTTTTGTGTATCAATTGAGATACTCATGTGTGTGTGTTTTAATTTTGTTCTATTGATGTGATGTGTTACATTCATTGATTTTCTTTTGTTAAACCACCATTGCATCCTGGGAAAATACCACTTGGTCATGGTACCTAATCCTTTTCATATGATGTAGATTTGATGTACTAGTGTTTTCTCAAAGATGTTTGTATCTATACTCATAAAGGAAATTTGTCTGTATTGTTTTTTCCCTTGCACTGTCTAAAGGCTTTATAATCAGGATGATGCTGATTCATAGAATGAGTTAGAAAAAATGCTCTTTTCTTCTATTTTATTGAAGAGTTCATGAAATATTAGTGTTAATTTTTTGAATGTTTGGCAGTATTCTCCTGGGAAGCCATCTGAATCTGGACTTCTCTTGTTGGGATATTTTTGATTATTCATCATTCTTTCCTTGTCTGTTGAGATCTGTTTCTTCTTGAGTCTGCTTAGATAAATTACATGTTTCTAAGAATTTCCCATTTTATCTAGCTTATGTGATGTGTTGACAAGTAATGTGTTTAAAGTGTTCTCTTCTAATACATTCATATTCTGAATGATAAGTAGTAATGTCCCTACTCTCATTTATGATTTTAGTGATTTTCACCTTCTCTTCTCTTTGTCATGTAGTTAAAGTTTCATTAATTTTATTGATCTTTTCCAAGAAGCAACTTTTGCTTTAAGGATTCTCTCAAATGATTTCTATCTGCTATTTCATTTATCTTCTACACAATATTTATTATTTCCTCCCTTCTACTAACTTAAGTTTAGTTTGCCCTTCATTTTCTAGTTCCTCAAGATATGAAATTATATTATTATTTTGAGATTCTTTTTTCTAAACTAGACATTTATGTCTATAAATATGCCTTAATTCCCTTGTGATTTCATCTCTGACCCAGTGGCTGTGTAAACAAGCTTGGCTATTATCTTCATTTGTCAGCTGGCCAAAAGGGAATATCCATGTTCTTGGAAGTATGACCTGAGATTTCAGTGCAATGAGGTAAGGGATATGAGAATCTAGATCACCTGCTTGCACAAGTTTACTGTCCCCTCCAGACCAGCTCATCCCTGATCCCAGATGTGCCAATTTCATAAAAAATACATTCGACTTTGCCCTCTGGGAACTTATACATTGTTAGTCTGAAATATTCCAGCTCATAGAAGACAGTTCAAAGCCAATGGTCACTTGATGGCCTATGTCACTAAGGGATCATAGAACATTATGGAGTTAAAATTTTTTTTTGCTTGTTTTATTCATCTCTGCTACAGAAAAAAATGTCTTGCCTCAAAACTATAGGGGTCTATGCTGTAATTTTCTTATTGTGGTTTTCTATAACTTTCCATGATTTCTACATCTCTTTTCAGATGTCTTAATACCATACATCTGCTAGTACTTATGGCCCAAATGCTAGTACCTTGGTACCACACCTTGAACCATCAAGAAGCCTTTCATGTACTCAGATCCACTCAAAACTGGCATGCTTATCCCATTTAGACTGATGAATCTATTTGTGATAATATTTTTAAACATTCTATATATTAAAAATGTTTGGTTATAAAATTATACAAGTCTAAGAATTTTTGTATAATCATGGTATGCCAAAGTTAAAAAAAAAGGCACATATCATCACATTTTTAAAAATGATGTTATTATTATTAACTTAATCAACCATCATTTTAGCAAGGCCAAAACTTGTTTCATATCATTATACATAAAAGCAAATAAGAATTATTTTAATACCATTTCTTTCATTTAATATTTTTTTCTTTTTAAAATTTTATAATATCCACAATTATTTATTATAGTGGGACATCTAGCAATTTATATGTAAATATGTATGTATTTGGAATATACACCAAGTGATTTGCTAATTGATACGTAAAACAAAATTTTGGCAACTTCCTTTGCTGAAGGAACAAAAAAATGGCTAACAGTGATAAACATAGGACTCCTTGAGATAATCTACAGAAAACTCTAGAATAAAAAAAAAAGTGTGGCAAATAAAGAACCAATGAGAACAAAATCAGTATTAGGGCAAAGAGAGAAACATAATCTAGTAATAAAAACAGATGGGACAGTCATGTATATAGGAGCAGTGAGTGTTATCACTATTATAACTCAAGCCAGTGTTGTCACAGCAACTTTCAGTAGTAGCAAACACTAATGATTGGTTAGGAAGATAAAGTATGATGTTTGGAGTTTGGAGTTAGCATATGGAGTTTGCTTGTGACCTTAGTGAGAGTGCAAATTAATTGAAATGTTGTGGCAGAAAAAATGAATGGGAGGAAAACAGGAGATAAATTTCCAATCTAACGCCAAACTCCCTCTCTTATATTCTTTTTTTTTTTTTTTTTATTAGAGATATTGTAGGCTTACTGAAATATCATGCATTACATGCATAAGGTACAGAGTTTACATATACCAACCTATGATTATCATCTTTCATTAGTTTGGTACATTTCCTATAATTCACGGAGGAAAATTTATATAATTGTACTATTAACTATAATCCATTGTTTACAAGTGTTCACTTTTTGTATTGTAGAGTCCCATGGGTGTTTTAAAATTTTTACTCTAGCAATGTATATGTGATTTAAAATTCCCCCTTGTAACTACATACATATACAATTCAGTGCTGTTAATTATGTTCACAATGCTGTGCTACAATCAACAATATCCACTACCACAACTTTACAATAAACCTAAATGAAAGTCTATACAGTTAAAGCATTAACTAGCCATTCTCTTTTCCTAACCTAGTCCCAGGTAATCTATATTCAAAATTCTGACTTTTGAGTTTTCTTATTGTAATTATTTCATATCAGGTAGATATTATAATATTTGTCCTTTTCTGTCTGGCTTATTTCACTCAACAAGATGACTTCAAAGTTCATCCATGGTGTTGCAAGTATAAGAACTTCATTCATTTATACTGCTGAAAAATATTTCATTGCATGTATATACCACATTTGTTTATTCCACTTATCACCTGATGGCCACTTGAGCGGTTTCCATTTATGGCAATTGTGAAAAATGCCACTATGAACATTGGTGTGTAAATATCTGTTCAAGTCCTTGCTTTCAATTCTTTTTGGTATGGGAATTACCAAGTCATATGATAATCTATACTTAACTTTCTGAAGAACTCTCAAACTGTCTTCCACAGTGGCTGGAGTATTTTACATTGCAATTAGCAAAGAATGAGTGTTTCTATTTCTATACATCCCCTTCAAAATTTATCATTTTCTACATTTCTTAAGTAGTAGCCTTTCCAATGTGTGTGAAATGGTATCTCATTGTGGATTTGATTTGCATTTCCCTAATAGCTCTTTATAGAAATGTCTATTTAAGTCCTTTGCCTATTTTTTAATTTCATTGTTTGTCTTTTTATTGTTGAGTTGTAAGATTTCTTCATATATTCTGGATAAGAAGCCCTTATCAGATATGTGGTTTCCAAGTATACTAGCATTGAGTAGGTTGTCTTTTCACTTTCATGATAAAGTCCTTTGATGCCCAAAAGCTTTAATTTTGATGAGACTCCATTTATCAATTGTTTTTCTTTTGTTGAAGATTCTTTCACAACTGAGTGGACTTGACAACATTGCTAAAAATCCATGGGCCACAGCTGTGAGGGTCTACATCTGAACTCTCAAATCAATTCCATTGAACTATATGTCTATCGTTGTATAAGTAAAATATTATTTTGACCACTGTACTTTCTAATAAGGCTAAAGTTGAGAAATGTACTCCCTAGACCTCAATCTTCTTTTTTGAGATGTATCTGCTATTCCAAATAAATTTAATGATCAGCTACAGCTTCTCCATTTATGTAAAGTAGTCTATTGTCTTTTGATTCAGGTTGCATTGAATCTGTAAATCCATGTATGTAAAATAGACATGACAATGTTTAGCCTTCCAATCCATGTGCATAGAATATACTTTCATTGATTTACCTCTTCTTTGATTTCTTTCAACAATGTTTTGTAGTTTTCCATGTGTAAATCCTTAGCATCCTTGTTTAGAATTATTCCTAGAAATTTGATTCTTCTGGATGTTATTGTAAATGGAATTTTTTTCCTTATTTCCTCCTCAGATAGCTCATTAATAGTGTATAGAAACAATACTGATATTTGCATGGTAATATTTTACCTCACCACTTTGCTGAACTTGTTTATTAGTTGTAGTAACATTGTTGTAGATTTGGGGGGTGGTAATTTCTATGTATAAGTTTTGTTATCTGCAAATAGTAAAAATTTTGCTCCTAAAATGCAAGTTGGATGCATTTCATTTCTTTTTCTTGCCCAATTTTTCTGGCTAGGACTTCCAGAACAAGTTAGAATAAGAGTGGTGACAATGGGCATTCTTGTCTTGTGTCAGATCTTAAAGGAAAACTTTCAGGCTGCAACATTGAGTATGATGTTATCAGTGGGTTTTTCACATATATCTTTATTATCTTGAGGAAATGTCTATTCCTATTTTTCCAAGTGCTGTTCGTTAAGAAAGGATGCTGGATTTTGTCAAAAACCTTTTCTATGCCAATTGTAACAATCAAGTGTCTTTTTTCTCTTCAATTTGTTAATGTGGTTTATTACATTAATTGATTTTCTTTTTTGGAACCACCTTTTCATACATTAGTTAAATCTCACTTGATCATGTGCTGTTGGATTAAATTTGCTGTGTTTTGTTGAGGATTTTGCATCTATATTCATAAGAGCAATTGGTCTCTAATATTTTTTTTTTTGTACAAACTTTATCTGGCTTTGGTATTAGGGTGATTTTGGCCTCATAGAATGAATATGGTCATGTTCCCTCTTTTTCAAAATTTTGGAAGTGTTTTAGAAGGATTGGTATCAACTCATTTTGGAATGCTTGGTAGAGTTTATCTGTGAAGCAACCTGGTTCTGGGTTTTTATTTTTGGGAAGTTTTAAATAAATGGTTCAATCTCTTTACTTGTAATTGGTATGTTGAGATCTTCTATTTCTTCTAGAATCAGTGTATTTTGTTTGTGTGTTTCTGAGAATTTATCTGTTTCATCTACATTATCTAATTTTTTGCCTTGGGGTTGTACTTAATATCCTCTGATGATGTTTTATATTTCTGTGGTTGTGTAGTAATGTTTCCTCTCTTATTTACAATTTTATGTATTTGCATTTCCTCTTTTTAAATCTTTGTCAGTCTAGCTAAAGTTTTTTCAATTTTATTGATCTTTTAAAGGCCCCAAGTTTTGTTTTCTTAATGCTCTCTCTTAATTTTATTCTCTATTTCATTGCATTCTGCTCTAATCTTTGTTAGAACATTCCTTTTGCTTACTTTAAACTTAAATTGCTGTTCTTTTTCTATTTTCTCCAAATGTAGGGTTAGTACTGTGATTTTAGCTCATTCTTTGTTTTTAATGTAAGCATGTAGAGCTGTAAATATCACTCTCAGCACTGACTGTCCTGCATCTGATAAATTTTGATATGCTGTTTTCTCATTTTCATTCATCTCAATACAGTTTCTGATTTCTCTTCTTCTTTCTGCTTTGACTCTTTCTTTGTTAAATAATATATATTTAACTTCCATATATTTGTGGACTTTCCAGTTGACCACTTGTAATTTGTTTCCAATTTTATTACATTGTGGTCAGGCACAGGTTTGTTTTGTAAACAAACATGTGGTCTATCCTGGATAATGACCTATGTGTATTAGAGGAGAATTTATATACTGTGGTTTAGGGTGAAATATTCTGTATATGCCTCTTAGGTTTAGTTCATTTATCAAATTATTCAATTCTCTGTTTTCTGATGGATCTTCTGTCTAGATGTTCTATTTATTAGAGTGGTTTATTGAAATCACCAACTATTATCGTAGAGGTGTCTATTTTTCCCCTCAGTTTTGCCCGTGTTTGCCTTGTGTATTTTGGGCACCATGGTTTATTTATTGTTATGTATGATTGTTATTTCTTCTTGGTGGATTTACCCTTGTATTAATATATAGTGTACTTATTTTTCCCTTGTAACATCTTTTGACTTGAAGACTATATTGTTTGATATTAGTACAGTTACCCCAGCTCTCTTTCAGTTATTAATTACAAGGAGTATTTTTCCCATCATTTCACTTTCTTTCAACCTATTTGTGTCTTTGGCTCTAAGGTGAGCCTATTGTAAAAAACATAAAATTAAATCATGCTTTTTTATCCACTCTACATTTATGCATCTTTTGATTGGGAAATGTAATTCATTACCATTCGGTATTATTTCTCTAAAAGCTGTACTTCGGCTAATTTGTCTTTTGAGCATATGTGTGTGTGTGTGTGTGTGTGTGTGTGTGTGTGTGTACAAACACTCAATTTTCACTTATTGGAGCATCCTTTTCTGAAAAGTGGATTTTTTCATGTACCTGACTAACCCCTTCCTCATATATATTTCTGAGTATTTTTTAAAACCTTTCTTTGTGGTTACCCAAGTTGTATTATAACTTAAATCTGCAGTCTATTAATTTGAAAAGATAAACTTAACTTCAATTCTCTGATCACATATTCCTCCGTATCTCCTCCTCATGAGGTTTTTGTTCCACCTTACCTCATTTTATGTTGTGTGTTCCTTATTAGGAAACATGACTTTTTCTTACTCAATTGTATTCTGACCCATATAAGAATTAAAAAGTAGAGCTGTATATTGAGGATACAGTACTATTGCATTTTGTGTTTAAGTATTTAGTATTTTTTACACTTTGATCTTCACTTATTCTCATGGTTCCAAGTCATTCTGCCTTGTCATTTCTTTTCAACACTTTAGCAATTCTTATAGGGCCTATTTTTTGTGTGATGAACACACTGTTTCTATTTATCTTTGAATCTTTTAAATTATCCCATATTTTTGAAGTAGAGTTTTGCTGCCTGAAGAAATATTGGATTGCAGTTTTTCTCTTTCACTACCTTAAATATATCATACCACCTCTTTCCCTCTTCAATAATATGATGAGAAATTGGCATTTAGTATTATTGAGGATCCCTTGTATATGATAAATCACCTTTCTGTTGCATCTTTAATAAATTTATTTTTATTTTTGGTACTTAACATACTGATTAGCATATGTCTCAGAATAGTTCTTATAGGTTTATTTTATTTGGAGTACATTGTATTTCTTGGACATGTATATTTATGTTGTTCATTAGTTTTGGAATTTACGGGCATTATTTCCTCAGACATCTTTTTTGCCCCTTTTCCCTTCTCATCTTCTTCTCGCACTCGTATGATACATATGTTGGTATGTGTCATGCTGTCACTTAAGTCTCTGAGACACTGTTCAATTGTTTCTAACCTTTTTTTCTATCTGTTCTTCTGACTGTGTGATTTTGATTGTTGTATTAGTCAGCCAAAGGGGTGTTGATGCAAAATACCAGAAATTGGTTGGTCTTTATAAAGGGTATTTATTTGGGGTAGAAGTTTACAGTTACCAGGCCATAAAGCATAAGTTTCTTCCTTCACCAAAGTCTGTTGCTACGTGTTGGAGCAAGACAGCTGAGGACGTTTTCCAGGGTTCAGGCTTATTGGGTTCTTCTCTTCCCAGGGCTGCATTTCTCTCCGGGCTTAGCTCCTCTGTTTCCTCCACAAGGTCAGCTGTAGACTATGAGGCTCTCTAGGCTTTGCCTCTCTCCACAAAGCCAGCTGTAGTCTCTCAGGAGAATGGCTGTCTCTTTTCCGGGGGCTTATCTCCTTCCTCATGACCAAGCTACTCCGTCTGCTCGCCACCCCGGGCTCCAGCATCAAAACTCTAAAATGAGAACTCCAACTCAAAAACTACTCCAACTCTGTCCTTACCAATGTCTTTTATCTTTGATTCCCCACCCACCAAGGGGTGGGGCTCAACGCCCTACTGACATGGCCCAGTCAATGCCCTATTCATAACTTAATCATGCCCAGATTAACAGACCAATTTACAATCATAATCCAATATCTATTTTTGGAAATCATAACTATATCAAACTGCTAAACTGCTACAATTGTCATTTCTTCTTGTTTGCTAATTCTTTTTTCTTCCTGTTCAATCTGCTTTTGTATGACTTTAGAGTATTTTTAATTTCCATTATTGTGCCTTTCATCCCCATCATTTCTGTTATATTTCCTTTTAATGTTTCTAATCTTCTTTTTCCCCCACATATTGTCATCTTAATATCCTTTAGCTCTACATTCACTATCAGTTTATTTCCATCCATATTTTCTTTCATCTCCTTGAATTTATTTAAGAAATTTGTTTGAATTTCATTAATTAGTTGTCCCAAAATCCATGTCTCCACCATAGTTTTAATTTTTTCCATTGACTGACCCATATATTCCACTTTCTTAGTATGGCTTTTAATTTTTTTCTCTTGCCTGGGCATTGATTATTTTGAGTTGTAACACAGAAGGCAAAATTTCTCTTTCTTGCCTATGGTTTTATTGTTAGTTGGCTTTGTGTTAAGGCTTTTCATTTATGATTGTTACAACTTATTTTGGACTTTCATGGTAGCCTGTCTTTAACTGTTGATATTTTCTAAACTCTTCTGCACCTGACAGTCTCACCTGCAAGAGAAATCTCCCTTTCTTCTGTTCCTTCTCCATAAATCTTGATATGTTCTGTGTCTTTCTGTGCAGAATTTTCTCCCTAGTTCCTATGATTTGTTTAAATTTCTCCCTCACTCCGTGCCCCCGTTTCATTAACATCTTCAGTTCTGGGACATGCCATGTCTCACAGCAGTTCATTTTCCCACTTTTCTCACTGTGAGGCCTTTCTGCTCTGGTTCCTTCCCCATTTGGCTATCCTGCCCCATGGTGATAAATGGGATCAAATCAGAGATGCCTGTGTTAAGTGGTCCACAAACAGAAACTGAATTTATTGTGTGGACCTCTAGCCAACAGTTTGGTTGTCTCTTTTTGCCCTTGGGGTCACTTTTGTATGTGGCATTCCTTAGCTACTTGTTTTCCACCCTGAGACTCTTCACACATGTGTCCCTGATCTTGGATATATGTGGGGTCTAACTCATTACTGTGAATGACTCTATGGTCTGCATCCATGGTAGGAGGGACTAGTGCCTTGAGGCCTCTGTTTGACTCATCAGTTGTGCAGGATTAAATGAGGTGGAAGGCTCTAGACTAGCAGATCCTGGATGTAAACCTCCTACCTGTTTTTGATTTTTTTTTCTTTTTCTTTCATTTAGCATTTGTGGAGTCCTTCTCCAAACTCTTTCATCCTCTACAGTTTCATGCAAGTGGGATTTAACATTTTATTAATTGTTTCTGAGGAGAAACTTTTCCAGGTAATTTCTTACATGGCCATGTTGATGACTTCACTTCCACACTCCCTCTTATTTATATTTTAAGCATCCCTTTATATCATAGACTTTGAAAATTTACCCATTTACTTTACTTGGTGGAATGAATTATGAATCATGTACCCCTAAAAGAGACATGTTCTTAACCTTAGTCCACATTCGTTTTAGTGTGATCCAATTTGGAAAAAGACTCTTGAAGATATATTAGGAGATAGGTCTGAACTCACTTGTGAATAGTCCTACTTTGTTTGAAAGCCTATTTAGTTGTGACCAAAAAAAATTGGAAGGCAGGGGAAGACTTAATATTACAAGAAGTTTTCTAAAGAGAAGAAATTTGGATGCACTCAGAGAAGTCAGAAGATGTAGAATCCAGTCATCCAATATAGCCTAAAACAGACAACCCTGAAACAAATACAAAGATGGAAGCCAAGGAATCCAAACATTTGTGTCAAGCCAGAAGGGGAATGCTATGGATGCAGGGAGAAAGTTAGCCTTTTAAGGTCTTGGTATTGGATTTCTAATATTTCAAACAGTATTAAGCCAGTAAATGCCTGTTTTTAAGCCAACAAGTATGTAGCATTTTTCATTTTGACTCTGGTAAAATTACGACACTGTCCATCTTCTGATTAGGATTTCCTCTTTCTTTACTCATGCAGTTCCCTCAGGAAATTCACCTTTCAATTGTCTTTCACCTAGTAAAATACAATGAGTCTGAAGGATTCATTTGAAATGACACCTTCTTTGAAAATCTTCACTTCTTTTCCCCTGGTCACTCTGATATTCCTTTTCTATATTCACAGATAATATGATTACATGCCTTTATACTGTTTATCTCACTCTGTATTGCTCTTTTGTTTTTAATATAAGTATCATTCTTCAACTTTAGACTTTGAACTTCTTGTCAGGAGATATTTCTTATATCTGAGAACTTCACAGTCCCACATACACACCCCATGAACACACAATGCCCATTTTCATGTCCAAAGCCTTCTTTAGTATAAATCTATATTTTGCTTGAAGTGAATTAATCCACTAAGTACTAAAGTTCCAGACCAGTTTGTTTTAGGTACCTAAATGGTATACGACATGAGTTCTGTTTAATGATATTTAATAAATTGTTATATACACTTTTGGAGAAACATACAAGTGAACACTAATGTAGTTGCTAAAGTGTTATGAAAACAAGTAAGTACCATGTAGATAAAGAAAAGGGAAAATCAAAATCAATTTCATCTAAAATACTTGAAGAAGTTCTCATGGAGAAGTTCAGATATGTGATAAAAGATGAGAGGATTGGGAGAAAGGAGCAGGAGAAAGAGGTCTTTTAGATGAGGTAAATATGAGGAATTTTACTGTGTCAAGTCTTAAGCAAATGTCACATAAGGAGAGTGAAATGATGCACCTAGACAAGGGTACTGATGTGAAAGAAAGAAAGCAAGGTAATAACTAAGAGGCAGACAGATGCTGTAATATCTGAAATACAAAATATGGAGAATGGATTTGATTGAAAAGTAATAAGGGGCCACTAAGAATTCTTGAGAATTCTTGAGTATCATTTTTTTTCAGTCATTCAATAAGTATTTATTGAACACCACAAGTTCCAGGTACTATTCAATGTGTTAAAAATATAGGACTGAACAAAATATATAAAGGTCCTTCCTTTGTAGCATATATGTTAATTGTTGGGTAGAGACCAGGTTGATGGTCTCAACAAAACAACAAATATAAAAGTATGGTGAGAAGTGTTTCATGATCTGAGGTTCAAAACAGAGAGAGAGAGTGCTGAACAAGATTGTAAAAATGAGATCTGATACATCAGGATCAGCAATAATATAATAACAGACTTTATTAAAGGCCATTTCCTTGAACCTCAGTGTCTCACAAAAAATTTTTAATCAATGCCCTATGTCATATATATTTTACTGACCAAATATCCCCACAGAAATATGATGACATTGCAAGTAAATCCCTTTAGGATTTGATGAAAAACATATTTTGCACTGTAAGGAGCTTAATAATTGACACTGACCTATTAGCAGTCTCCTAGCTGTTCATTTTTAATCCCAAATGTTTTAGAGAACAAGGTTTATATTTTGAATTTCTGTAAGTCATAATATCATGAAGCAAGTAGCGAGCTATAACAAAAACCTTAACTGTGAAATCTAGGTAAGAGAAATATGATATTTATTATTGCTTTTCATAATAACATCCATGAATATTTATTTCTCTTAATTTATTTATATATTTTAATTGTTAGATTTCAACTCCTTATTTTCTAGTTTTCCCCTAAGTCAAAACTTTGGAGAATAGGATGAAAAACAGTAATTCAATTACTTTTCTGATTATAAGGTACAGTATCAAAACATACATTAAGGTGAGTATTATTCTGTTGTCTACCATTATCAAATATTCATTCCAGTGGGACAGTCTATAAAATATGTTTGTTCTGGGGAAAAATTCTTATACAGGAAATTATTTTTAATATACTTTAAGGACAGAAAATACAAAAATTGACATAAAAACTGTTTGGAAATGCTGAATGAAACATGATTGTCCTAGATTTGTATACTAACCTAGCATAAATTCATACAACAAACCTTTACTACTGTAAGCACTCTCTTTGTAATGATCAAAATATTTGTATGGTTCTGACCTCATAGTTTGAGATCATAGAGCTGAACTTTAGAGGAAATAATCTATCATAGAAGTTTTGCAGGCCTGTGTTTCAAACACAACAGAATACAATTAAGGAAGCTCCACTGAATGTGGTACAAAGAGAAATTTCAAGGGAAAATAAGATGCATTTTAAAGTAGAGCCTTATTTATCCATAATGTCTATCTCAAAAGATATGGTGGAGATGAGAGGAGATAACCACTCCATTACAAATGAATTTATCCTCACAGGATTTACAGATCAGCAGGAGCTGATGCACCTTCTATGTGTAGTATCTTTGCCACCTAACTGGTCACCATGCTGGGGAATCTTGATTTGTGGCATTGATCTATATAGGTCATCATCTTCACACACCAATGTACTTCTTTTTGGGTATCCTGGCTCTGATGGATTCCTCCTGTTTCTGTGCTAATACCCTCAAGAAGTTAGAGAATATCTTTTCAAAAGACAGAATCATTTCTCTCTATGAATGAATGGCACAATTTTATTTTTGCTATCTTGCTGAAACTGCAGACTGCATTCTTTTGGCTGCAATGGCCTATGATTGGTATGTGGCAATATGCAGCCCACTGCAGTACCACCTCTTGATGTTGAAGAAACTCTGCATTCAGATGACCATAACCACAGGGGCCTACATAGCTGGAAACCTGCATTCCATGATGCACTTGGGGTTAATTTTTAGGTTAACATTTGGTGGATCTCAAAAAATCATCACATTTTTAAAAATAATTAAAAAAAAAATTTTTTTTTTAAAGATACTTATATTACATAAATGTTACACAAAAATTTTTAGGATTCCCATATACCCCACCTCCCACACCTCCCACAACCTACCACATAAACACCATTCATTACTGTGGCACATCACCTGCAATGGATATATACATCCTGGGGCTTTGCCATTAAGCATGGACTATAGTTCACATTGTAGACCACACTCTCTCCCACACAGTTCTGCATGTTATATGATGATATAAAATGGCCCATATCTGTCATTGCAATGTCACTCAGTACAATTCCCAAGTCCCAAAAAAGTCCCTGTATTATAACGGCCTTTCCCTCTCCCTGTCCCTAGAGCATCCAGTGGCCACTGGCTCAACATTACTGTTGTAATTTCTTCCATTGCTTGAATCACAATATGTCTATAATAGAATATCAGTAAGTCCACTCTAGTCCATAGCTCTTCCCCCAATCCTGAGGAGTCTGGGATGGTGATGTCCACTCCACCTGCAATTGAGAGTGGTCTTATATCCCATGGATAAGATGGATAGGATTATCCTGCCTGTAGCTGCAGACTCTCCTTTCTCTGGATGGCCGTTGTCCATCACCATCTCCCCACCAGTTGTCCTGGGTGACTCCATTGAGCTGGAGAGTAGGAGATGCAGCTCCACCGAGATTCCGGACCCAGTTGGCACATGGACAGCCCAAAGACTCCAGACTCTGGATGTACAACTACAAACTCCAGCACCACGTACAGGTTTGAATAGAAGGGACAGATGAACCATGTGCAAGAAAGACATATTTGAGTCCAACTCTGTCACTCTAAGGAGCACAAATTACAAAGTAGGGCCCACTGGCAAGGCACCAAACTCCAGAGCTATCTGCCCTAACATAGGACCTGGGTGTCTCCAGAGCCCTTAGAAGCCCTTCTGTTTGGGGTGATATCCACTTTGGAAATCTGTGGGGTCCTACTGAGATATGTGTAAGTGTTACCACAGGGGTTATCTCCCAAATCATTTTGAGGGCTCTTAACCATATGAACTCATTTGTCTTTACCATTTCCCCCTTTCATTTGGGTATTTTTCCAGTTGTATTGCCGGTTGGCACTTGGTAGTAATCGCTCGGTGCCAGGGAGGCTCATCCCTGGGAGTCATGTTCCACACTGGGAGGAAGGTAATACATTCATATGCTGAGTTTGGCTTAGAGAGAGGCCATATTTGAGCAACAAGGAAGCTCTCAGGAGGCAATCCTTAGGCACCCCATAACAATAGGTCAAGTTTCAATTTCAAGAGGAAAGACTCATAAGGCTAGTTATCAATAATAAGAGCCCATCAGTGGATCATCGTCTTTTGCCAGACACTGCCTCTGCATTTGGGGGACTGTTGCTGCTCCCTTGGAGAATGTGGCAGAGCTCTCCAGGATGAGAATTCAATATTCTCTCATTTATTGAGTGATTCTCCAACCACTGTGACAATCCCCCATAAACATTTGAACAAGTTTATATACCTTGTATGTATGTTCAGTTATTGTGATGTGTTTCCACTGTACAGACATTCTTGTGTTGACCCTATATCAATGAACTGATGCTACCCATCTTGGCAGATATATGTGATACTAATATCACAGTCATTATCTCTTACCTTTACATAGTTTTCACAGTTTTCAATATGAAATCCAATGAGGTAAGAGGCTAAGCCTTATCCACTTGTGCATCCCACTTACTTTATGTTTCATTATTTTATGGTTCCCTTTTTATGGGTATATTCAACCAAGTTCAGTTAAAGAAGAAGATGAAAATATACCTGTTGTAATTTTTTATATATTAGCAATTCCTTTATTAAACCCTTTTATTCATAGTCTAAGAAATAAAGAAGTAATAAATTCTGTGAAACAAATTATGAAGAATAAATCTCAGAGCATTCTGAATTGAGTATCAGCCACTGAGGCAAATGGTCCTTGATATGATATGAACTTTTCTTAAACTCAAAAGATATTAAAAAAATGTAAAAAAACTATTTTGTATGTAAATATTATATCAATAAAATATGATTTGTAAGTCTCAAAAGTATAATGGTAATAAGTTCACAGAATAAGGTTTCTACTGAGATGTATTTCAAAATCCAAGATAATAGAGTCCAACAGGTATGAGCAATGATTTTCTTTAAGGTTACAAACTGTGCAGAGTGTAATTAGTTACAATGCTCAACAAATTCAACAAATATAAACAACAGAAGATGGTATATAAATTTAACATTGATGGCAATTTTGTGGAATCCCTAATCTTAAAAATTTGGGAACATTCTATATTCTCAAATATTAATCCCTTCTTAAGTAGCACCAACTATTAGGTTTACACTGTGCTTTTAAATTTGATTCTCAATTTTTTTCATTCTGGAGATTATGTTTGAGCATGGATTCATGCATTTAAATGAACTCAAATAAAGAACATGTTCATCTTTTGCTTTGATGTTATTTATTTTTTAAAACTCTCTGAAATAGAACATCTTTACAAAAAGATGTATCACTCTGTAGTTCAAAATGATGCTACTTTTACAGAAATCCCTATGGAATTGAATAGTTTCCTATAATTTTATGAGTTTTCCAGGGCACATAAGTGTACAATTCCTAATTATATCAATTAAAAATGTGTTTTTTCCCTGAGGTCATTACTTGTCTGTTGGCTTTTAAGAATACCACTAAGCAGCTCAGTTTGCTATGTAAATTATTGTTATAGTGAAGTGAAAAGAAATAGGAAGATGCTGTACAAATATTGGACCAAAAATATTTATTGATCACTTAAAAGGGCAAAATGAAAGAAAAATTTACTTACTGAAAACCTACACTGTGCTAGGCACTAAAATGGCACTTTCAGAGATATTCCTTACTATACAGTTAGACATTATATTTCTTGTGTTTCCAGATTAAAACTCACACATCAAAATATTTAGTATTTACTGCAGTTCATCTGGGTCACCCAATAAATAAGGCTGTGATTTGGACAAACATTGCCTTTCCCTCCTAGCATTTTATATCTCCCTTCACAATAGCTTAAAACAGAATTAAGGTCAAAATTGTTTAAACTATAATAAAGATATTAAACAAACATATATGAACAAAATACAATGCCGATTATACACAAGAAATTCTAAACATGCATAACATGTTTGGAATTTAGAAAATGGTGGTCAGTCTAGATTTGGGTGTTTAGTTAAAGGAGCATTAGAAGTAAATGTGCATAAAATCAGGAAATATTTTTATAGTTAGACAAAAAAAGAAGAATAGCATGACAAAGTCAATGTTAATGTAAAAGAGTTTGATCTTGGTGGTGGGGAATTAGGCAGGTGAACAATGGGTTGAATGAGTTAGAAAGGTGGTAGTGCTGTAGTTGAGATCTGTTGGTGAATGAGGAAAATAAAGATGTAAGTGGATCAGGTTACTGAGATTCTTAATGCCACCTTAAGGAACCTGAATTTATCTTAGAATAATCATACACTGAAGTCTTCCTGAGAGAACAGTAGTATGATAGTATCTTTCAGAAAATGATCAGGTATTAGATTGGAAACAGTTTAGAAGTAATGAGATATAATGCAGTAATTCACATGTGAAGAGACCTTAAAAAGGAGGATATTCCAGGAGAGGAGAAGGGGCATAGATATTTTCACATTTTAAAAAAGATTAAATAAAACTGAACCTTTTGGGTAATACATGAATGACTATTTTCTTCTTTGAGTCTAAATGATGTCATGTTTGATATTATATTACCAGTAAATTTAATACAGTGCCTGAAAACTTGGCCATTTGAAAAAATTACCTACGTACATGACGCAAAAATCTTGAATGTGATTATTATACCTTTTGATTACAGTCAATTTAAACCTTTTTAAAACATTTATTGACAATTTTCATTTTTCCTGTTTTTCTTGAAAATCACATGCTCATGTCCTTGTCTACATTTCATTGAGCCTTACAATTTTCTTTTTTTATGTATATAAAATTTACATCACAAGGCTACTGAAATTTTGTATATACCCATGGTTCATTTTTCTCAATAATTTCCTTTCTTTCTAATACTGCAATATTTAAACAACTTCATATACTTTCAAGAATCAATATACAGTTTATTGAAAATAAAATGTTGTTCAGAAGTCATGCTAAATGTATGATAAGAATATCATGAAAATTAATTGGGAAAGAAAGGATTTTTTAATGTTCTTTCCTAGAACTTCAGTTTAAGCATTTGGATGTTCTTTCATTATACTTTTTTGGTATATTGTTTATTTGAAGTTTAAGGAAAATGACAAATGTAGTCAAAATTAATTTCCATGCACCTTTCACCAAGTAATATAAAATTTTATGTTATATAACTTAGCATGCAATAGTGTTATTTTTTTTCAAATTTATTAATAAAACAATATTTTTAATTTCCAAATTATTACTTCTAACATAGGAACTACTGATAGACAAAATCCTTGTACAAAATAATGTTTTTGATCTTAACTAATTTTTAAGAGTATAAAGAAGTTCAGAGAACAAAAATTTTGAGAGGCTCTGAATTACATGGATATAACTCTTCTTTCCACCATCTAATTTGTGCACATTATTAGTTGTAATCCTTGAATCTATTGTTTTCATTTCCCTTTTCTAAGCACCATGATTTTGTTCATGTATTTCTGCATCCTAGTCCTCAGCCCTTCTTTACAGTTATTACCAGGTATAGTTGATTAATAAATATGTTCCTTGTTTGTTGCCAATAAGACAGAAATGTTGATTTTCTAGAAGTTTCTGATAAATGTTTCCTTTATTTTGAAAAAAAAACCCCACAAATTGGGTAGTAATTCTGCTTAGTGTATTGTTTGGTTGTGAAATATGGTATCCACCTTCATCCACTTTGCTGTCAAGGGTGAAACCAGTGTAGGATGAAGTGAACACCAAATGGCGGGTATTGCTGAGGGAAACACTGAGAAACACCACCAGTCTCACTGGCATAAAATATCTCTACTGGTTTTCTAATCCAATAGAGTTTCTTACTCTTTAAATTGTTTGTAAAGATATTTTATTTGCAACTGAATGAGTATTATCTGATACATTCATGACTCTATTTTATTTTGTATCTTTGTTCTTTTATATTGTATCTAAAATTAAACCTCAACAAACCTGTATTTTACAAACAATGCTTTATTTTGTCCCATTTGACATTATGACATACATAATGAGTCTTTTACATTTGTTTCTATAATTTTCTTTCCAAAATTTCACTTTTAAAAGAAGTTAAGGGATAGAAAGTTGTTTTGGTATTGCATAGATATAGTAAGGTGGAATAAAGGGATCAACCCAGGACATTCAGCACCCGAACTCATGTTCTTAACCACTAAGTGATTCTATGCAAAGCATGAAAAAGTAAATGTAGCATTATAGGAAAATTCTTTCATGAAAATAAGGGGTGTGTTGCATAGGGAAATGAGGTAGAGACTCAATAGAGATGTGGATGAATGACATTTTTCACCAAAGTTTTTTTGAAAAATTGTAAACCTGCAAAACATTCAAAGACATCTACATTTAAAGCTCATATATATTGCATACTGTCTTCATTTGCTAAATGCTGCTGGGAGCAATATACCAGAAATGGGTTGGCTTCTATAACGGGGTTTTATTAGGTTAAGAGCTTACAGTTCTGAGGCTGTAAAAATGTCCAAATGAAGCCAGCTTCAGAGATCCTGTCTCACTGATGATTGGCTAATTGCAATCCTGGACACCTGGCACATAGCAAGGCACAATGGCAGTTCTACAGGTCTCTGCCTTCTCCTCCAGACTCACTTTTTCCTAAGCTCATCTGTGGGCACTCAGGCAATGGCAGGGCATAATGGTAGTGTCAACTCATGTCTCATAGCTTCTTTCTATCTCTGCCGTTTTCATCTTGTGTCTGCAGCTTTCTACTCCTCTTTTTATAAAGGATTCCAATTAGAGGATTAAGACTCACCCTGGATTTCCCAGTCTAAGCAAAGGCCCTTACCTGAAGTCATCTAAGGAAATGGAAGTTCCCTTTACTGAATCTAATCAAAAGTTCTGATCTATAGTGGATTTCATGAGCATGAATGGGTTCAATTTAAGAACAGGATTTTCTGGGGTCCACAAAGGACTCAAACCAGGACACTAACCAAGAATAAAGAAAGTTTCTCTCTCTGTGTGTATTCATATATAATACATCTACCTTTAATTGCTGATCTCATGTTATTTTGTCCTTTAATACTTTAGCATATATCTCAAAAGAACAAAGACATTCCCTACATAATTATAATACTATTATCATAGTCAAAATTTACCACCAATTCAATAACATAGAGTATATAGTTCAATTTTTTTTCAAAAAATTTTTTTTGTAATCTGTATTTTTTCATCAGGGATTCAGTTCAAGGTTACTCTTTATTTTCAGATATCATGACCCCTTATAACCTTTAATCTAGAAGAATTCACTTGCTTTTTTATCATTTATAATATTTCAGTATTCAAAAATTTGAATCATCTGTCTTGTGAAATATCCTATAATATGTGTTTAGCTGAAGTATCCTAATGGTTTAAAATTTGGGACAGAGTATGTTATAAATTATTTAGTATTTTCTTTAGAGAATATTTTTTCCTTATCCCTTTTTTATGTATTCAATCATTTATATCAGTATGGATTCATAGATATTTACTATATGCTTCAACTTAAAATCCAGCAATTTTTAAATTTAGTTCAACATATTATTTCAGCTTTTCCTCCTGGGAACTATTTCTGTTTTCTATTGTTTCTTTTTGGCATACACAAATTATTTGTGTATGGTTTCTTATTTCATATATTTGCTTAATTTCTGGCACTATAAGATGCTACAGGTTTAACTTGTATATTCCCTGAGCAAGTCCTAGTATCAGCCATTTCTCCAAGGATTTAGTTCTTTTTCCTGGGGAATGGTGTTGGAAACCAAGAACTGTGAGATTGATATGCCATTTCAATTTTGGTGTCATTGCTTCTACACCCTTTCATCCAAAGGAGCAAGGCAATCAGTTAGTGTTCCTGCAGCTTCACGGAATCACTGGCAATTGGTATTAACCATTTTTCACCCTAGCATGTATTTCATTATAGATTTAATTTGCAATTCCATAATGACAAATAATATTGAGCTCCTTTTAATTCTGTTAAACGAATTGGCAAGGGCCTGCAGTCAACCCACCCTTATAGGTACAGTGCCAAACTTACCTGTTCATGTTGAATTCACCAAAATATACGTAAGTCAAGTTATCTCTGAAATAAATTATCTGAGACTCTCCAAACTTACACAACTCTGGGACATTCTGAAATTCTTTGGACTTGGGTCTTGATTTCCACAAAGACAGAACTTTGTCAGGAGTAAATAAGTTTTTTTAGTGAGCATTCCATCCCCTTAAGAGGATTGCCGTTCTTATTGTTTTTGCTTAACCAATAATACTTTTGACAATTTACTCCTTTGCTATTAATATATCTTCATTGTTGATGCATCTGTTGTGAACATTTCTTAATTTTTTAATTGTGTATTTAGTTTGTAACTGGCAATTTAGCTAAATTTGTTATACACCACTAATAGAGTCCTTGAGGATTTTGGAGGATGTGCTGTAAAAGGCTCATATCCTCTGTAAGGAGAAATAATTTTATGTCTTTATTTCCAATTTGCATTCTTTTAATTTCTTTTTTCATATCAAGTGGTTCTGGCTGAAATTTCCATTATAGAATAGTCATTGTGAAAGCAGACATTCTTCTCTTATTTGTAATTTAAGTGGGAATTCTTTCAGTCTTTCATCATTCAATATTATGTTAGATGCTTACTTAAATAAAAGGCTTTTTATCTTATAGTTTTACTTGTTACATAATCATATATTGAAAATCCCACAAGATAATAGTATAATTTTTGCTTTAAATTTTCATATACTGTTAAACTTCAGAGGGAAAAAATAGTCTTTTATATTTGTCCAAATATTGCCCATTTCTTATGATTTTCATTCATTTTAAATATTTAATATAAAATATTTATTTCTTTTCTCTGGGAAAATCATACAGCTAGTCTTAGATATTATAACTTGATATTTATACAGCATTATACAGCATATATAAAGTATTTATTTTTTAATTACAAAATACATCCATGCTTTTTTTGTTATAAACACTTTATTTATTAAAATTAATTTTTTTATTTTTAAAGAAGGATCAGATTATATAAATGTTACATAAAAAATATATACAGAATAATTGAATGCCGGGACATGAACAGAAAAATGCACAGTTTTATCATGTTGAGGAATTTCCATTGTACTCCCTGATTTCTGAGTGTTTTCATCAGGAAATGAATTCAATTTTGTTAAATGCCTTTTCTGTTTCAATCAAGATGGTCATGTGCTTTTTTTCTGTTCATTCTAATAATGTCATTTATTATATTGAGTTTCTTCTGTTGAACCAATATTTCACACCTTGATAAATATCACTTGATTATCGTGTTTAATTCTTTAAATGTGTTGTTGAATTTGATTTGATAGTATTTTGTAGAGGATTTTTGGATATATACTCACAAAGGAAATTGGGCTGTAATACTTGTGTATGCTCTTTTTTCTTGCTTTGGAATCAAGGCCTCATAGAACTGGTTAGGAAGATAACCTCCTCTTCAATTTATAGTTGAGTTTGGGAGGATTGGTGGTTGTAATGGTTAGGCTAATGTGTCAACTTGGCCAGGTAATTGTGTCCAGGTGTTTGTTCTAACACCACTGGGCTAATTGTAATACAAGAGCATTTATGGACTTTAATCACCAGTGAGTTTACTGCCTGGATGGCTGATTACATCTGCATCAATCAGGGAGATTACATCATCAATGGGTGGCACTTTTATCCAATCAGTTGAATGGCTTAAAAGGGGAAGTGATTTCAACATTCAGAGAGAATTTCCCAGCTCTTCGTTGGACAGGCAACTTCTCCCAGAAACTCATCAACGACCCTTCGTTGGACTTTCATCGGAGCCACTGGTT
>JAQZBX010018242.1:0-34808 GCA_029593785.1 Cabassous unicinctus | reverse complement strand
ATAAAATAAATCTTTAAAAAAAAAACCAAAAAACAAAGGAATGAAGTCCTGATCCACGCCGCAGCGTGGGCGAGCCTTGAAAACCTTACGCTCAGTGAAGAAGCCAGGCAGAAAACGCCACATACTGCGTGATTCCATTTATATGAAATATCCAGAACAGGCAAGTCCGCAGGGACAGAAAGCACGCTGGTGGTTGCCAGGGGCTGGGGAAGGGGGAAAGGGGGAGTGACTGCTCATGGGACGGGGTTTCCTTTTGGAGCAATGAAAATGTCCATCAACAGTAGAATGGGGAATATTTTTGGTATGTTCATGCGACTGAACACTACCTAGCAATGAAAACAAACCAACTACTGGCCCCCTCAACAATACAGGGGAATCTCACGGGCATGATGTTGAGTGAAAGAAGTCTGGCTCCAAAGAGAAAAGCCTCTATGATTCCATTTATCCGGAGTTTAAAATCAGGCCACACCGACCTGAAATGACAGATGTCAGAGCAGTGGTTACCCCTGGTGGTGGTTTTGACTGGGACGGGGCATGGGGAGCTTTCTAGGTGCTGGAACTTTCTATGTGTTGATCTGGGTGGTGGTTGCACAGGTGCCTACAGAGGTAAAAATCCACTGATCTCGCTTTACTGTATGTTTAAAAGTTAGCAACCATCTAAACATTCCAGTGCATGTCAGTGAAACAAGCATCACTCCTGCCGGCATGCAGGTGCCAGAGGCCAGGAGAGTTGGGACTGGGCAGTTGGCTTCTGTCCTGCTCTTGGGCCGACTGCCGACAGGGCATGGCCCTGGGGTGGACGCAGGCTCCTGTTGTTTGGGCGTACAGGTGCACCCACCAGGTGACGCGCCCTGCTGCAGCCGGGCGTGGGCTGGGGACGGGCAGGCCGTGCCTGGAGAAGGACTGGGAGGGACATTAACTGGGGCACCAGTTTACAAATCCACTGCTTGGGGACCCTACCCCAGAAATTAGGAGTTCATGGGTCCAGGGTGGGTCTCCATGTGGATTCATCGTAAAGCTCCCTGGTGATCCTAATGAGCAACCAGAGCTGGGACCCAGGGGACCAGAGAGAGGCTGGGAGAGGAACAAAGGAGGGGCCCCAGCAGGCGAACGTGAGGGCAGCAGACTTACCACATGACCTGGCCATCCCGCTCCTAGGTGTGCGTCCCAAAGAATTGAAAGCAGGGACTCAGACACTTCACACCGGTATTCACAGCAGCATATTCACAATAGCCAAAAGGTGGAAGCCACCAAGTGTCCATCAACAGATGATGGAGAAACAAACGTGGTCAAGCCATGCGGTGGAATATTACTCAGCCATCAAAAGGAATGGAGTGCTGATGTATGCGAGCCCTGGACAACCCCAAAGGCATCGTGCTGAGTGGAGTAATCCAGACACAAAGGACATTTGTATGATCACTTATATGAACACTCTAGAATAGGCAAGTTCACAGAGACAGATTAGGGGCTGGGGGAGCGGAGAGTGGGGAGTTATTACTTGGTACAGAGTTTGGGGTGATAAATTTTGGTAATGGATGGTGGTGATGGTAGCACAACATGGTTAATAGTAATAAATGAATTGTAAACTTAAAACTGGTTAAAATGGCAAAATTTATGATTTTATCTATATATGTATGTATGTGTATATGTGTGTATGTTCCCACAATAAAAATAAGTAAATTTTTTAAAAGTGAGGGGGTTAAGGAAGAGGAAGAACCTGTGTGTGCCTAGGAAGGGGGGAATTTCAGATAAACAAGTAGTTCTGTTTTGTCTATAGCTTAAGTATGTCCCATGTGATACTTGGGATATACTTATACTAAAAAGTTCCATCTTTTTAAACCTGAGCTTTGAGTTTGCGGGAAAGCCTGCATTTTATCTGGCACCCGTACGCAGGCCCACGCACGAGCGCCTCCCCTGCCCTGCCTGGCCTTTGCCCCCAGTCATCGCCTCCCAGCAAGGAGAGGAGGAGACCCCGGCAGGTGAACCAGGACCCAGCCCACTGCCATGCCCTCCCGGGCCAGGACAGGGCTGGCTCCACGCCTTGGGCCGCGCCAGATGCCGCCAAGGCACCGGGGACAGGGGTCTCCCCCGATGGGGTTCTGGCTACCTCTGCAGACAGACCCTCCACGCTGCCCCAGCACCTACCACGGACCAGGAGGCGGGCAGCTGGGAGGCCACCGTCCAGCAGAGATGGGCAGGCCAGCCTTGCGGGTGCAGTCAGCCTGCGGCCCCGAGGTCACCTTGGAGGATCTGAGGGGTCAGCCTGCAGAGGCCTGAGCTGTAGGCAAGGCCAGAGGGACTACTGGGACCCACTGCCACCTCCCTTGGAGCCTGCCATCCTGGGGCGCCCAGCGTGGCCTCCGGAGCTTTACTGGTTGGGGATGGGGGATCGAAGGACTGGCATTCACTGGTGTATGTGTGGCTCAAACCCTGTCCCTCAGGCTCAGAAACTGGGCTCCTGCCTCACCCCTAGGAAGACCCCATCCCGACATGCTTTTTGTTCCAGGCCAAAGGTCCCCATCTTTACTTCCACTCCCCCCAGGGGCTCGGTGCAGCCCTGAGCCTCGGCCGCTGAGAGGGATCCCTGCTTGGCCTGTCCCAGAATGGCCGGCCCTTGCTCTGCCCACCTGCTGCTTGGTGACGGCGTACGTGGCCTCCCTTTCCCAGGCACCCGCCTGGGCCGCCCGTATCTCTGGCCACAGTGACTTGGTTGCTTCCCTCTGCCTGACTCCCCAACTGCCCGGGCCTGAGAATTAAGTCCTCAGCCCCTTTGCATGTGGCCGGCCCACCAGGGGAGCTCAGACAGCCTTCCCGAAGGAAGGAGGAAGGGGGGCCTGCACCACGAGCGCCGACCCGTGGCATCCCGCCCCTGGGGGACCGCACCAGGGCTGAGGAGGGCCACCCCCAGACTGCACCCCAGCCTGGCAGCCGGCTCCAGGGGGCCTGTGCTGGCCAAGGGTCAGCCTCCAGGCACTGCGGATGCTGGGGGATCTGGGCCCCCCCAGCCCTGAGCCCCACCCGGGCCCAAGGGCCCGGTCATGGGAAGGCCCCAAGGCGAGGACACACAGCCAGCACCCGGCCCAGCCCATCGGCGGCGCCTCCCGTGGTTACCTGCGCTCTCAGAATGACGTCCGAGGGTGCGGCGGGGCGAGACCCCGGGTGGGGGGCGCCCACCCAACACGTGATGGGGCAGCATCACAAGCTGCCTGACCCCGAGCCACCTGCACCGCCTCCTTTCCTGGGAGGCAGGTCCTAGTGTCGCCTCCCTCTCACGGGTGGGGCACCCAGCCAGGGGCTCCCCCAGCCAGAGGGGGTCCCCCCACCAGGAAGGGCGGTGCCGGGGGTAGGACCCAGGGCTGCTCAGCCTTGCCCCACCCGCATCATTGGTACCCGGCTCGGGGAGGCGGGAGGGGGCTTGTCTCCTGGGGCAGGAGCTCCACTGGCCCTCAGGCCTGTCCCCGGGGCCTCTCTGGGCACAGGATCGTTTATGCCTCGGGGAGGAACTGGGCCTGCGCCAGCAGCTCCCAGCGCCGCAGGGACACCTTGCGAGTCTCACGCAGACCCCCAACCCCTCCCCGGCATAGCTCAGGCCTTCGAAGTCACTGTCCTCCCTGATGGGCCGCCCTTTCTTCCCTCCCTGCGCTGTGGCCGCCGGGACTCAACTTACCTCCTGGGCCTCGGGGCTGCTCCTGGGATGCCAAGGCCGGGGGGCTGGGGGGCCTCCATGCCGGCGCCCCCGGGGCTCAGGCCTGTGCGGGCGGCTGGGGCGGGCAGTGGGGGGCGCCCGCGTCCCCGGAGGCGAGCCCGGCCGAAGCTTCCGAAGGGGTCGGCGCCCCCCGCCAGGCCCCCACCCCGCGGGCCCGCCGCTGCCGCTGGGCTGCTCGGCTCTTCCTGTGCCTCCACCTCAACCTTCTTCCTGTCTCGTTTCAAAAGCCAACAGCCTCGCAGACAAATCAGTGAGCGGGCCGCGCTGGCTCTCGGCCCTGTCTCCGCCCCCGAGGGCCGGGGCTGCGAGCACGGGGGCTTTGCTCCGGGCACAGGCGGGGGCGCTGCAGCCCCGGGGGTCCCTGCCGACACGGCGCCCTCCACCCTGCCGGGAAGGTGAGCAGGCTCCCGCCGACAGGCGCTTTGCTGTCAGGTGGGAAGTGCAGTGCCCTGGCCAAGGGCGCACAGCTGGAAAGTGACCTTGTGGGGCGGGAGCCTCGGCCCCCGGCTCCAGGCCAGGCCTGATGCCCCTGCAGCCCCACAGTCTTCCTGAAGCACCCTGAGGGGACCCAGTGGTGGTCTGCACAAAACACAAGGAGAGCTAGGATGGAGCCTAAGTGTGGTGTCTGCAGGTGGCAGGCAGCGGAGGTGACATGTGGGGCCAGGGGATGGAGGCCGTGGGGTCGGAAGTCTCTCCAGCAGGCACGGGGAGCCAGGGATGGTTGTAGAGCAGGAGAGGGTGCAGCAGCTTGTGTGGGAGCAGGCGGGAGGGCGTGTGGCCAGGGGAAGGCGTGCGTGCGAGGGGCTGCGCTCCTGCGGTGCCGTCGGCGCTTCCTGAGGCGCTGGGAGGCCGCCCGCAAGCTCGCAGCCGCGGGGTGCAGACGAGGGCGTCTGGGCCGCGGCTGCCCACAGGATGCTGGAGGCCGCGGGTGCCTGGGGGCCTCTGTGCCGTGACAGCGGCCGGGGCGGCTGCCTCAGCTCCGCTGCAGAGCCCACGGGGGCCCCTCCCCAGGGCTGTCGGGAAGCGCCCCTAGATTCGAGAGCCCCCCGCTCCCCTCACCCCTGCCCCCTTGCGGTCCTGGGCCTCGTCCCCAGGGCCCCCTCCCTGGGCCTCGCCGTCCACGCCGGGTGGGGGCTGCTCACTAGGCTGCCCGCCCCGGGGCCGGGGGCGTTTCGGGGGCTGAGCCACTCTGTGCCCCGCTTGCCCCTCGGCCGAGTGCCACAGACCTAGCTGCGACCCGCGAACGTCCTGCCGCTGCGGGGCCAGCACCGCCCTCCTGGTCCAGTCCCCGCGGGGGCTCCTGCGCCCCCAGCGCTGCCCCCCGCCTGCCCCGACGGGCCCATCGCCGCCGCAGGTGCCCCCCGCCCGCCCCCGGGGCAGGTGCCCCCCGCCCGCCCCCGGGGCAGGTGCCCCCCGCCCGCCCCCGGGGCAGGTGCCCCCCGCCCGCCCCCGGGGCAGGTGCCGGGAGTTTTCCTCCTCCCCGGCCAGCTGCGCGCCGTTTGGCGGGTGGCGTCGGGTCGAGTTTCCACGGCAGCGCCAAGGCTGTTCCCCGGGTGCCACTGACTGTCCGCAGCAGTTTCTTCACTGCCCTGGCCAGTTTTGTTTTGTTTTAAACAAATCAATTTTATTGATACTAATAAAGCATAAATCCATCCACAGTGAACAATCAATGGTGTTTGGCGTGATCACGTATTTGTCCCTAGCATTCTTTTTAAGGATTGATTGATTGATTTACTTTTATCCATTTTTATCCCCCTCCCCTTGTCCTCTGGAAGCAACAACTGTGTTGCCAGTGGGAAAAGGAAACGCGGCTCGGGGCGGACGGCGGGACAGGCGGCAGCGACAGGCGGCAGCCCCAGCCCGCTGCTGACCCCTGCTGGCCCCGGGCCGCAGGCCTGCCCGTCCCCTGCGCTCCCCCGCCCGCGCCTGGCAGCCACGGCTCCCCTCCAGGCACCACGGCCCCGCGGTTCTCAGCTCTCCCTGCGGCACGGACGCCTCCGCGTCTCCCCAGAGAAGGTCACACGAAGCTTCACCGTCCAGGCCACAGGCCCCCGCCAAGCCTGGGAAGCCTGACATGGGTCAGGGGCTCCGCCTGCCTCCCTCACGCCACCTGCCTTCCCCGCCACCCCTCAATGAGAAACGTGGAGTCTCTTCTAACAGGCTAAGAGCCGGCGTCCGTCCCCGAGACCTGCCAGTGCCGCTTGTTGTGAAACCGTGAGCCCCCTGCTCCCCGGGACTGACTGCCCTGGGCAGCGCACGCCAGCGTCCCCACCCACCCCCGGAATCCACGCTCAAGAGCCCCCTCTTCCCCCTCGCCCTGCTGGCCCAGCTCACAGCCCCCTTCCAGGAAGCCCCCTTCCAGGAAGCCCCCTTCCAGGAAGCCCCGGCACTGGCCCTCCCTGTCCGCGTGACCCAGCCCCGAGGCGGCCCAGGCTGCTGTTTCTCACCTCCCCAGAGCCCAGTGCCCGGCGGCCAGAGCAGCGTGGGGCCTGGCATCCTGCTGAAAGGCTCTGGCTCAGGACCTGGCTGGGCCGGGTCGGGATGTGTAGTGACCCACCGGCCACGCCAAGTGCCCAGGGCTGGAGCCCAGCGGGGTCCAGGCTCTGCTACAATGAGGGAAGGACAGACGTGCGTGAAGGCGGGGACCAGTCAACACTCGCTGACCTAAGGGCCCACACGGGGCGTGCAGCTGGCAGGCCTGGGCTATCCCGAGACGAGGGGAGGGGGAGAAGGGCCTTTCCCAGACGTCAAGCGGGGCCCCCAGGCTCTTTGCCTGGAGCAGTGCAGCCGCTGGAAGATTTTTACGAAGCCTTTTTTATTACATCTCATTAAAACAGACAAGGACATTCACAAGGACACAGAGATGGGGCTTCACCTGCGCTCCGCGGCCCTGCGCCCGGAGGCAGCTTTGACGCACAGAAAATGGGGGCAGCGATCCAAGGACATGCTTTCTTTGGGGGACTCCAGGCCGCGTGCAGCCCTTTTGCGCTGTCCAGGTTGGAGACTGCTGGTGACGAGGACGGCCGGGGCCAGCAGGGCTGAGTCTGGGGGCCTGGGGCATACTGGTCTGAGGGTGGTGGCTGGGAAGACAGCCCGAGGACCCCGGAGGAAGGCGCCGAGGTCACGGCTGGACCTGGACGTCGGCCCCGGGGCCCGGACACACGGAGCAGCAGTCTGTCCTCTGAAACACACAGGGCAGGGGCCCTCCTGGGCCACAGGGGAACAGGGGCACCGACAGAGGGGGCTGGGCCCTCAGTCCAGGGACAACGGGCACCGAAGGGAGTCCACCCCCGAGATGCTGGTGGGGTGCCCGTGTCATTTTCACCGTCGCCTCGGGCAGAGCGCACGGCACGGCCCCACGCCCAGAATGCCGGGCCAGCCTGGTTCAGGCCGGGCTCCCCAGGAACTCGCAGCCGACGGCCAGTGGGGACCAGGTCCCGACACGTGGGGGGCAGGGGCAGGAGGGGACGGCCCTGTCACTTCTGCTCCCCTTTCTTCTTGCGCCTCTTCCTCTGGAGCTGCTGCTCCTTCCTGGCTGCAGCGGTGGTGAAGGTGACGCAGTGGGTGTCCAGGAAGTCCAGCAGCTTCGCCGCGGGCACCCGGATGCCATGCTGCCGGAGCTCCGCCTGCAGCTCCGCCAGCTCGAAGGGCTGGTACAGCAGGATCTTCCGGTAGAGGGCAGGGTTCGAGCGGATGTAGCGTCTCACGGCCTCCTCCGTGTCTGCGGCCTGGGCCGCCGCCTGGGAGGCCGTGACAGCCTCCTCACCCGCCTCACCTTCATCTCCAGACTCAAGGGCAGCTCCGAACTCACTGGAAGAAGAGCTGAAAGAACCAGACAAGGGTGTGTGAAGCCTTTTCTCTGTGGCCCCTGCTCCCCAGGTCCAGGAGCCCGCCTGGGGAAAGAGCGTGTCTCCACGCCCCTTGCAGAGCCTGGCACGAGGCATGGTGACCCCCCCAGGGTGGCAGGGAGGTTGGCAGCGCCTCAAAGTCCGGTTACTCCTAAGGCAGTGGCTGCTGCTGGGCCCCCAGCCGGCACCAGGACGGCATGCTGGGTCATGCTGCCCACCAGGGAGCACCCCCCTTTCTTAGAGGGTGCGGGGCTGGGAGGCCCTGCTCCTGAGGCTCAGAGGGAAGTGCCCGGGCTTCTGTAATTTCAAACCGGGAGGCAATCAGAATTTCTGAGTGTCAGTCCTGCTGGCCGGAGGACCCCGGGTGGCCATGATGCCAACGACCCCACCGCTTCCCCTTACCTTTGGGAGCCAAAGGAGCTGTCACTGCCATCTGCAGAGGCCACCAACTCCTGGGAGGACGGGAGCTGGATGTCACCATCAGGGCTCCGAGGGACGTCCTCAGCTGGTGCCAAGTGCAGGGCTGGGGGGCTGTCAATGGTTTGCTGCCTCCTACACCTGGGGCCCTTGGCCTTAATGGGTCCCCTGGACCTTTGGGGAATGAGGCCAGCGGTGGCCTCCAGCTGGGAGCGGCCGCCTGCCCTTGAGGTCTGGGAGGTGTGGGGGGCTGGGGTCTGGCCGGGAGGTACATCCAGGGGCACCTGTGAGGCCTGGGTCTCATCGTCGGAGTCGGACCCCAGGGTCTGGTGAGTGTACTGGAATATCTCCTTCAGCTTCAGAACCATCTGGCGTTTGGGCAGAGGGCGGACTCCAAACCTGCATCGGGACACGGTGAACGTCAGTCCTCAGCCACACGGCTGGTGAACATACTCTGCCCCATTTCCGAGTATCAGCAGTGCAAACAATTATCAACTAGTCTCATTAAAGGCTTTGTGCCACTGAAACCTTACATGCCTGGCTTTCTGAGCATGCAAAGGTTAGCGTCCGTGATACATGCCAAAGAGCTCACTCTGAAGAACGTTCCAGGAGAGGTGTCCCCCTAGTGCTCTGGGCAACGGCGGGGGCACTGGCTCCCCAGGGCCCCAAGCTGAGAGGAGCACTCATTTGGATGTGATCGTTTTGATGTTATTTTTAAAAATCAGGTCTCCTTAGACTGTTGTGGACAGGATGCCATTTGCACAGACCTGAAACAAGACCTGTTACCGGATGAGTGACCTGAAGGTTTGTCATTGGTTAGTTCCTTGGGGCCTAGGGAATTTGGGGAACTATCTGGGGGGGAGGAAAACCCTGGGCCGCCATGAGGTGGGGTCCCAGCTGTGGGAACGACACCCACCTATCCAGTTCCTTCTTCAGCACCGGGGTCTCCATAATGGAATACCTTGGCATCGGCGTTATGGGCACTTTGGGGGGCAAGCTCTTCAGATTAGCACCTTCTGGGAAGAACAAAGGAAACACACGTTTCAGCACGACGGCCCGGAGCCTCCGTTCCTGATACCTGCCAGCATCGCCGGGAAGACACCGCACTGAAGGCAGCCCAACTGCCACTCTGCTCTAGGAAAACACTGATGTCCCCGTCACTGTTTGATTCCGGAATCTCCTTTTCCTGTTGGAAAGCATCGCACTGCACACAGTGAAGGTGCATCTTGTACACCGCAGGTGCCGGGTGAATGCTGCTCTGGGGGCTGGTCAGCCGAGCAGTCACGCACGTGAGCTGACTGCATGTAAAGAAACCTGGAAAGGGCCCCGAAGAGCCAGAACAATCTTGAAAAAGAAGAACAAAGTTGGAGCACACATACTTCCTGATTTCAAAGCTTTCTACAATGCAACGGTAATTAAAATGACGTGGTGGTGGCGTAAGTATAGACATATAGACCAATGGAAGAGAATTTAGAGTCCAGAGTTAAATCCCACATCTGTGGCCGGCTGATTTTTGAGAAGGGCGCCAGTCCATTCAACAACTGGTGCTGGGATGAGAAATCCACAAGCGAAAGAGTGAAGATGGACCCCTACATCTCACCACATACAAAAATTAATTCAAAATGGATCAAAGGCCTAAATATAGGAGCTAATACCATGAAACTCCTACAAGAAAACACAGGGAAATACCTTTAGGACCTTGTAGTAGGCAATGGATTTTAAGATTTTATACCGAAACCACAGGCAATAGAAGAAAAAATAGATAAAATGGACTTCAAAATTAAAAATCTTTTTGCATCAAAGGACTTCATCAAGAAAGTGAAAAGACAAACTACAGAATGGGAGGAAATATTTGGAAACTATGTATCTGATAAGGGTTTAATATCTCGACTATATAAAGAACTCCTACAACTCAACAAAAAGACAAACAACCCAATTTAAAAATGGGCCAAGGATTTGAATAGACTTTTATCCAAGGAAGATATTCAAATGGCCAACAAATATATGAAAAGATGCTCAGCATCGACCCATTAAATAACTGCAAACTAAAACCACAATGAAATGCCACTTCACACCCGGCAGGACGGCCATTGTTTTTAAATGGCAGCACGCAGTAGGGGAGGACGTGCAGGAGGAGGAGCCCTCCTGCACTACTGGTGGGAATGTAAATGGTGTAGCTGAGGATCAGAAAACTAAACATGGAATTACCAGATGCCTCGGCAGCGCCGCTCCTAGGCGTGAGCCCAGAGCTGAAGGCGGGACTCTTATTCTCAATAGCCCAAAGGCGGAGGCAGCCCAAGTGTCCATCCCAGATGATGGAGAAACGGCGCGCTGCATCCGTACGGTGGACCACCACTTGGCAGTAAAAGGAAGGACTTACGCTACAATGTGGATGGAACTGGCCACTTTACAGGGACAGAAAGGCCAGTGGTTGCCTAGGGCTGGGGGGAGGGGGAAGGGGGTGCCAGCAACAGGTTCAGGGTTTTTTCCCTTCCCGGGTCATGAATGTTCTGGAATTAGACAGTGGTGATGGCTGTGAAACACTGAATGTTTGCTTTCAAAGGGTGGACTGTATGGAACATGGATTCCATCTCACTAAAGCTGGTTCTTTAAAAAGGAGAAATCAGTATCCTTGAAGGCAAACAGGCCAACTCAGGAACATGATTTTGGCTCTTAAAGAACCTTTCAGGGCCATGGACCTTTTAAGACTGATGAACGCCATGGATTCTGTCTCCCCCAAAATGCCCCAGGTTCTTTTCATGGTTTCGGAGTCTGCCACCTCAGAACTTGGGCTAAGCGCCCCTGCTCTGGAGCGTGGTGCAGGGTTCTCACAGCACCAGCTGGGAGCTGAAATGCAAATGTGTGGTCCCACCCGGCCCTGCTGAGGCGGAACCCTGGGCCCTCCAGGTGGTTCTGAGGCTGCTGGAGGCTGCTCAGGCCAGGACAGCAGGAGGGAACGGAAGCCCAGGCCCGCGGCCGCCTGCTCCCCTCCTGCCTCCCTCCCATCAGTCACTGGGGCGCGGGGGGAGGCCGAGCTCGGGGCCAGCTTCTCCCCGTGGGCAGGAAGAGAACACCTGAGGACGCTCAGTTCGCCCTGCCTCCTGCCCTTCCGCCCAAGAGGCCCAGCAGCTGTCCTCTCCTTCCTAACTGGCCCTGAAGGGCCCGCGCGTCCCTCTCCCCGCCTGGCCTCCGGAGGTGGGACAGCACCTCGGGCCTGGTGCCCTGCGGTCTGAGGAAGTCACCCGCTGGGTGGTCTAGCGCCCTGGATTTCAAGGTGGAGGGTGGAGGGCAGCGAGGGAGCCCTGCTCCCTGCCTCCAGCTCCGAGGCCGCAGGGCTTTATGCTGTCCTGCTCCGCATGGACACATTCAGGACAGATTTCACCTCCCAGGTTTCAGCCGACAGGGAGGAGGTGAGAGGGAGGCACGGGAGGTGGAGGTGGGTGCACCAGCTGCCCGCCGGAGGCCCCGCGAGTGGGCCTGCCGACCTCGCCATCCACAGCTCAGCTTATTCTCCACTTGTCGCTGCGTACGTGGTAAAAATCACAAGGCCATATAAATTCTGTTTTCCTGTGAAAAATAGCCCTCAACAGAGAGGGAGCTCCTAAAGGGTAAAGCGTTTCTGTTTTGGGTGACGAAGAAATTTTAGTAATGGAAGGTGGTGGTGGTTGCACAACATGGTAAAAGTAATTAATGCCATTGAAATGTACACTTAGAAATGATTAAAATGGCAATTTTTAGGTTATGTGCATGTTACCACAACAAAGAAGAGAGAGAATGAACTGCTAGTGCTAGAGGCAAGAAAGGAAAGAGAACGTGAAACCATCTCAGAAAGTTATGGATCTTAGAATATAAAGAGTTTTATGGGGAAATAATTTGTTCTTCTGGTGCATGAATTTGGATGTTTACAAAGCCGTGGGTTGTGTCTGTCTTGAATTAAAGGGTCTGTCATAAAACCTAGGATTTTTTAATAATCACGATACTGTACCTCCAGCAAACTATTTATGAGACTGAAAACTTAAGAAACCAAGCATAAGCCATTCAGTCACCAAGTCAAAAAAGAAAACAAGTGACAACAATAAAGGCTTTCTGAGGAGACCACAGAGGTGGAATGTTGCTTTAGTCTCTGTTCAGTATTGGTGTGACTTTTGCCAGAAGGTTTTGAAAATTTAGTACAGGTGAAGAGAGTGTTTGGGGTGTTTTCCATCAAGGAATTCTCTTGTCCATTTTGATATATTAGCTACATCTATAGGACTCAAAGCCATTTTTAAGTGAAAGAAATAAGCCAGCCAAAAATAAAAAAAAAAACCCACCAAGAAAGGGTCATATCTAGTTTAGTTTTGTCAAATGAGCTGGGAAGTGGCTCCTCTCCCTGCCGGGGGATGAGGAGGGATGGACGGTGCTGAGCTGGGTTTCCCATGCTTGCCCGACCACTCGAGGAGCTTGTTGAACAGTCTCGACCTCTCTCCCTTGGAGATTCGGATTCATGCTCTGGAGTGGGGTCCGTGGACGGGGATTTTAAACAAGTGCTCCATGCGATGCTTATGAGCCAGGAAAGCTTAGGGAACACTGCCTTATTGGGTGAGAAGTCTGGTCAGTAGCAAGCTGATGCGCCCTAGCTGTGGAGAGGGACAGGCCTGCCGCCGTCAGCAGGCCCGTCAGCACCGCCGGCCGCCGCAGAGTCCTGACTGGTCCGCTCCCCACCCCCTCCCCAGCCTCCGGGGTACTCACTGGGTGTCTCGACCCCTTCTGACTTCTGAGCTTGATCAGTGCTCGGTCTCAGGACCCGAGGCAGACTCTGGAGAGGCGCCTGCTCTTCTCCACCCCAGTCGTCCCACAGAGCTGAATTCAGAAAGCTCAGCCTGCCCTTGCCCGGGCAGCCGGCCTGTGGGGACTGCTCTGGGAATCTTCTTCGGTCTGGGCAGCTTCCTCGGATGGGGGTGGTACCCAGGAGTCCTGGGGAATGCAGGTCATGGCTGCCAGGGGCCCCCCTCGCCCTGCTGCTGGGACTGCTGGTGCTCAGGGGGCCGGTCCGCTCCAGGTTCAGGTGGTCGATCGGGATCGGCGAGAGAGGTTCCACATTCCAACAGCAGCCGTCGCCTGGGACCGGGGGGTCGCTGTCCAGCAGGGGGCTGCTGCTGGCCTGGCGGGTGGCCACCTCCTGCTCATCATCACTGTCCTCGACTTCCACCACCTCGCTTGCTGGGGCTCGCTTCGCTGGGCTGGGCTCGGGGGGCGAGCGTGTCTGGAGCGGCTCGGTGAACTCAGCAGGCCCTCCCGACATCCCATGGGGCACGGCGGGAGCAAAGTGCTTCTGGAGCCTGGGGCGCTGGCTGGAAGGGCTTCGGTGGCCCTGCCTCTCGCTGTCAGAGTTTCCTGGAGAGAGAGGAACACGGTATGACGACGACGTTTGGGGTACGATGACTGAAAGCTTATTTGAGGCTTCGTTTCCTTCCCTGTTTTCCAGAAAGGCCCAGGGCCGGAGCTGAGTCTTCTGATCCCCTGCAGTCCCGGATCCCAGGCCTGTGATTTGGGTCTGCGATGAGCAGTCGCGGCTGTGGCCGGCCAGCGGGGTGGCGGGTACCAGCCATGAAGCATCTGCGGTGCCGTCCTCCTCGGCGCTGCTGTCGTCGTCACAGAACAGCTGGAGTGGCCCCCTGCCACCCAAGGAGCCATGACTCCCCTCCTCTCCCCACTGGCCCTGCAGCGGCTCAGCGGCTCTCGAGGGTGGGCTCTGAGAACGTTCCTGATCTGCATCGATGTCAATGACTGAGAACAGTTCAGAGGACCGGTGGCTAATTTCCAGCGCTTTCCTTTCTTCTGGGGGACCGTGAAAAGCTGGTTTCATTTTGGTTTGTTCTAGCTCCAGCTCTTCGTCTGAATCCAATAAAAGGATAATCTCATCTTCCTTGTCCATGGTGGATGGGGGCCTCCAGGGTCTGGAGTTCAAAGGGGCAGGTTTGGATTGGGTTAGGTCAATGGAGGGCGACTCCTGGGGGGCAATCAGGACCCCCTTGTTTTTGCACTCCGACACGTAACCGCATTCTCTGCCTTCCTGACAGCCTGGCTCTGTAAGTAACGTCAGCACACTCCTGTCCCTCTTTTGTTTCGGTGGAAAAACGGGAGACGGTGGGTTTGGGGAGCCCAACGTGGCGAATGTGCTCGGCGACTGGGGAGTGAGCGGGGAGGACTCTCTGGAGCGATGAGGACGAAGGCGTGAATGGGAAGGACTCCCACCCCAGGGGGGCCTTGAGGGGGAGAAGCACGGTTGTGATGGAGGCGCCTGGTGGTGACAGGGGGCACAGGAAGCCCCCAACCCCTTCTCCGTGTCAGTACCCTTTCGTCTGTCCCGGTCACGAGTCTTTTGGGAAGGCTCAGCATATTCCCTCTGGGCTGGTGACAGGAGCTGGTCATAACTATCGAAGGTGTGCAGAGAGGAGCCTCCTTTCCCTTCTGCCCGGCCCTCCCCTGGCGGGCTCGAAGGGCGGCTCTGGCCAAGCGGCTCCCCTGGCGCCTGCTGGGCCTGGGCCTCCGCATCCTCCTCCCCATCTGAGCCGTGGCCCGGTGGCGGCCAGAGAATGGCCCGTTTCACGCTTCTCCACTGGGATGGGGCCTCAGCCCCTCCTGACCCCGACGGGCCCACCTGTGGTGCACTGACCTGGACACTTGCCAGGACACACCCAGGGCCTGGCCTGGCCTCCGCGAGCTGCTCGGCTCCCTCCTCTCTCTCTGGCGCTCTCTCCTGTTGGAGCAGCTTCCGCTGAGTAGCTGCAAGTTCATAAATTTCTTCCATTTCTGCCTCAGTCATATTTCCTCGGTCTTCTCTGCAGCCCTCAGGTCTCAGCAAAGCCTCTGCTTCCTCCTCTTCGCCTGCCCACATGGACCTCAAGAGTTCTTGGAAATTCTCCTCGCGGCCGCTGCAATCCTCCTCGCCCTCCTCCCTTCGCCCGTCCTCTGCCTCCCCCAGCGCTGGCACGTGCTGGCACAGGTGGACAAGCTCGCTGACGCCAAACCTGCAACACAAAGCACCACGAGTCAATCGCAGCCCGCGTGGAGGCACCTGCTGCACAGCCCCGGGGGACGTGCGGATCGGCATGGGTGCCTCTCGGGGAGGAAGAACCGGGCCCCACCAGCCTGTCCCGTCTCCTCCAGACACAGTGCCGTGTCCATGCCCAGCAACGGCACCGAGCACTAGAGACTGGGGGCCAGGCTGGCGGCCTCTGCTGCTGCAAACCCCAGTGGCTGACTAGCCGAGGTCAAGGTAAGAGGAACTGGGGAGACCACTGCGCCGGCCATAAAACAAAACAGACACGACCCGTGCGCAGGTCAGCATAGGTGACGGGTGAGCCCCTGCTCCAGGCTCTGCGGTTCCATCGTGCATTTAGTCAGGGCTGAGCCGCTCTCAGCGGGGCCAGGGAGCTCAAAGCCCGCAAGTCAGCAGAGGGCTCCCCAGCCAGCGCTCGGCATCCCTCAAGTCCGTTTTGTCCAGACTTCCAATGGCTACACCCCGTTCCAGGGCACCCCTGGCCGTCAGCTTTGCTTCGACAGGTGTAAAGACGACTCTAGTTCTGCAGGCTGTGCCCTGACCTTTCCACGGCACAGCCCTCCCTGGTGCTATCAACCTGCTGGCGCTGGGCCCAACCGCTGCAGAGGCGGGGGGTGAGTGGCAGGCGTGATGCTGACCTGAGGGCCAGGGAACTCAGGTCAGGGGTCAGGCGGGAAGGCAGGCTGCTGTCCCCAGCGTACAGGTAACGGAGGAACGCGCAGGTTGCCTCGGGGCTCACGTCGCTCAGCAGCACACGCTGGGCCCTTAGATGACCATCTTCTACCACAAAGAAGCCTTCACTGTTGACCTGCGGGCGAAACAGAACATAGGAGGCTTATGGTTCACGCCGGTGCAACCTGGAGAAGAACAGGCGGTCTGGGCAGCCCCGTGACCCTCTCGTCTTGTAAGTAGCCTCACTCCCAGGAAAAGCACCGGCCGGCGCTGATTTATTTGGTTGGCCAGGAGTTTCTGGAGGTTAGGCCCTGAGACTTCTGTTTTCAAACTCAGTTTAGGGATGCATGTCGAGAGCCCAGTTAGTCCTCCCACAACAGAGATATCAAAGACTCTAGAACTTTCTGATAGAGAGACTGACAATTTCCTGGATTCCTGCAACATATGACGTTCAAGCCAAACCCATGTCAGAGCAGAAGTCTCTGAAAACACTTCAGTGACTCAACCTTACAGAAGCAAATTATAGGACTTTAGAATTATGCAAAGAGAGAAAAAAGGAAACGATTCCAGGGAAAGAAGGGCTTTCACTTAGCGGAACAGAAGAATCGATGTTTCCGATCCTGAGGTCTCCCCCTCACACGGCTTCCTCACCCCAAGCGTGCCTTTGTCTTCCTCTTCTCCACGGGAGCGTAAGGCAGCAGAGGAGGAGACCAAGGGATGAGGAGGTGAGAACACGGGGAGGGAGGAGGGAAGGAGCAGAGAAGCAGGAGGAGAGAGGCCGGGAGGAGAGGGAGGGGAGGAGGCCGAGGCGCCCAGGGAGGCCCCCGCCGGCCGTGCACTCACGTGCTGGATGAGCAGCGGACAGCGAGCATAGAGCACAAACTTGTGTGCGTACAGCACCTCCCCGCTGTCCAGCTGCAACTGGACATCGCTCAGCTGTGGGTTGTTGACCATGGCGCTGAAGTCGGAGGCCAGCAAACCAAGGGAGAGCTGAAACGGAGACGAGAGGGGGCGTGCTGTCATTTCCCACTGATGCGCTCACATCTCTGAGCTGGGCGAAGTCCACCCAACTGAGGCGGTGCCACGGGGGGCCTGGAGTCAGGACCCCAGATCTCTCTCTCCAAAGCTGCCCATGCTAGATTCCACCTTTAAGTGACCTGAGGGCACTCGGCAATACAATGAAGCATTAGCTTCTTTCTCAACCTCTCTACGACTATGGATCTCCTACCTCAGCTGTGAGGGCGGACTGTGATGACAAAGATGTAATGGCGGCGCCTGCAGCTATGCGCACCCTGTGTGCCCAGCTCAGCGGCTGACACACGCTGTTCTTCTCCATGCTCAGGGCCACCCTGTGAGAAGCTTCTGGCCCAATGTGACAGACGCACTGGGGACCTGCCCAGGGGTGAGCTCCACAGCCATTGCCTTAACTACCCGGCAGGGATGTCGCCAGCTTGGACCTTTTGGGTCAGGGGTGGGGGTGACACACATGGGCTCATGGGATGCGGTCCACTCTCCCCGACGGCCTGGCGACACGGCAGGGGCACTGCTGGTGGGAGGCCCACCCGGCCCCCTGTGCTCCGGAGCCCAGGCAGTCCTGCACGCCGCGGGCCGCCGGCAGAGGACAAGGCGCCCCAGCGCTCAAGCACAGGGGTGGCCCACCTAGGTCTACAAAGGGACCAAAGCCTTCACGGCAGTGCCCCGCAGGGAGATGCGGGAGGCTCCCGCGCACGCTCCTGGGCTCAGCTCAAAGGCTGGACGACGTGGTCAGCATCCTGGGGAGCAGAGAAGCTGCTCAGGAGGCCGGTGGAAACACAAAAGGGCCTGGAGGCCAGCAGGGGGCCGACCTCGCCACAGCCCGGGAGCACGGGGAGCTGGGGCAGGCGGCGCGGCCCCGGTGGAGGTCTCCAGTCCTTACCGAGGCACTGCCGTCCCTCTCGAGAGGCTCGTCTTTGGATGGCAGGACAAACCCAGTCAGTGGAAGGCCGCTCAGCACCAGGTCCACCCCTGAGGGAAGGGTTTGCAGGTTAAAAGAACATCACCTCCCGGCAGAGCCGGCTGCCGAGGAGACAGCACGGCGAGCAGAGCCGAGCCCAGGGGCTCCCGGGGAGGCGTTCATGATCTGAGGACTCGTCTTGCCAGCCTACCCCATTCCCAACAGGGAGGTTCACAGAGAGCAGAGAGGAAATCAGCTCAGGCTGGGCAAACGGCACTTTCCTTGGTTAAAGTGAAGGAAAGTGTGATCCCTTACCTGTTTCCCTTTTACCTGTTAGAAGAAGCTAAAAAGCAGCGGCCAGGGACCGAGTGCTCTCCCTGTCCTTTGGGGGTGGGTCGCGGATCAGATCCAAGTGCCGGCACAGGGGCTACTGCCACCACGTCTGCCACGGCCACCACAGGGAGATGAGGGCCCCGAGGGCGGGGGCTGGCCCAGGCCCCCCGTGCCTCACCTGCTGCTCCTCCCGCGCTGGCCAGGCCTCCGCTGCTGGGCCACTGGCTGGGGGTCGGCCCCTCCCCAGCCAGGTCCATGAGGTCCTGCAGGGCCTGGTGCTCCCTCTGGCTAGAGGAAGGTGATGGGTTCCCGGGGACGGGCCCTTCTGGGTCCTCTCTGTAGCTGCAGCCCGCAGGGTGGGAGCTGAGGAGAGCGAGTGGCATCTGCACATCAGGGTTTGGCTGATCAGGTGGCACTGATGGGCATGTAGGCTCCTCTGTGAGACCCTAGAATGAGCCAGAAAGCCGGATCGACCCGATTAGCATCTTCACCGATACATGCTGCAGCAGCCACTGCACAGGGGGCGCCTGGCTGGGGACACGGGGGCGAGCCGATCCTCATCCTAGACAGCAGGGCAGGGCAAGGGCCATGGAGGACAGAAGGTTCCCGAGGATGCCAGCCACAGCCCAGAGCAACCCTGGGGGCTCTTCTCCTCCACTGACTGTCAGCCAGCTTCTCTGTCAGGGAATTCCTGTCTGGCAAAGGCCGTGCTCCGTGGCATCCAAGTTTGGAGAATGCGCTACTTCCAGAAAGGGCATCAGAACTGGAAAGGGCCCCTAGGGGCCTGCTGCCCTCTATGGTCCAGGACCACCTGCCCCAGAACTGTCCAGAGCTAAGAGAATGCAGACCCCAGGCCCCAGCGTGGACAGCGCCACAGTGTCCCTGGTGCGCTCCAAACACGCCCTCCGGGGACAGGCCACATCTTGGGAGCCCATGGCCCTCCCCTTCTCCCAGGAGAGCCTTCTGCTGCTACAGGGAGCAACAGGCTCTGGCCAGCCCTCTTTGGGCTTTCTACCCAGCCTTCCCCCCACCCAGCCTTCCCCCCACCCAGCCTTCCTCTACCCAGACTTCGTTTTCTGCCGCTCAGCTTTTGGTCCCTAGTGCTGCAGGGGCCAGTGCAATTCCGGACCTGCCAACCTCTTCCCAGACTGTCCCAGGTGTGTCCGGAGAGGAAGGGGCCTCACCTGGGCTGTCCGCGGGGGCACAATGGGAGGGACCAGGCTCGCTGTGTAGAAGGACTCCAAAGCCCAGGCTCCTGTCAGGGCGCTTCCCTCCCACAGGAAGTTCTTCTTCCCTTCAGGCAGCTGCAGATGCCAGCCTGCCTTGCCCAGCTGTTCCTTTAGGATTCTGCTCGCAGGAAGCGGTGGCGTGCTGGACAAGGCCATTTCCTCTGCGAAGAGCACGGCCACACGGTCCTCTATCTGCCTACCCGTGGTCTCAGAGTCCTGCACTAACAACTGGGGTGGGGAGACAGGCAGTTTCTTCCTGCGACGCTTCTTCTCTAGAAAGAAACAGGCGACATGGGTCAGTAAGGGAGTCCGCCCCCTCATTCTCACCCCACGTGGGGGCCACTGAGGCCTGGGCCACACGTACCTGCTCCCAGTTTTATCCTCTCATCAAATGCGTTTTCCAGCCTGAGCGCCGGCACAGCCTCAGACTGCTCCATCTCTGACCGTGACAGAGCCACAGCCACCAGCAGGTCCTCGGACGGCACCTCCGCCTTGCTGACCTTCCGCCTTTTCTGCGGCTCCTTGCTGGCGGCTCCCTTCCGTTTCAAACCTCCCGCTTGGGTGCTGAAGCTGAAAAGGCAGCCCGGGAGAGGAGCTGTGAGGACAAGAAGCACACCCCTGCGCCAGGCCTGGTCCACACTTTACCAACAGACTTGGCCCTGCCCCCCTTGGGCCGATCAGAGGCAGGAGCCACAGGGGTCTTCACTGCACATCTTCTACTGCCTCAAGAGGCCACAGGATCCCAGGGCAGGAGTTTGGCAGAGCCCCGACACAGGCTGCTCAGTGCTGGTCAGGCACGGGAGGCTTTGGCTCTTTCCGTGTGCTGCTGCTCGGCTGGGATCCTGGTGGACATACAAAGCCATCACCCTGCACAGCCTCGTCGTAGCCCAGCTCCAGTGGAGGGGGAGAAACCCCGGAGCCCACCGGCTCCAGGCCAGGAGAGGACCCTTCCCTCCTAAGGGCAGTGCCTCCGCCTAAGGCCTGAAGAAAGGCGTCCCGGCTTAGCCCCCCATGTGGCCAGCTGCTCGGGCAGGCAGCGGACAGCACTGCACGTGGCTGGGGGATGACATACAGGATTTTCTGGCTGAAGAGAACCCAGACTGCCTGACTCCCACTGGCTGGGTAAGAAGCAGAAGGGTAAAGTGAGCTGGGAACCTTTACGGGAAGCCCGGGGCACCCCTCTTTCTGCAGCGGTAGGCACACCCCAGGCTTTAGTAGAAACGTGTGCTCTCCATGGGGCCAGGGATGGCTAGAGAATCTCAGCCAGACATAAGGGAGCCCTGATTCCATTCCCACTTCCTGGGAAAAGGAACCACCCACAGCCTGTGGCCCCCTGCCTTCGTGTGTGTGTGTGTGTGTGTGTGTGTGTGTGTGTGTGGCAGCTATGGGCCCAGCAGGCAGGGCCTGGGCTGCTATGGGGCTGCTGCTGAGGAGAAAGCATGGGAGAGGTGGAGTGAGGGGTGCTTTGACCAGCAGATATTCTCTGGCTGGGGAAGCCTGACCACCCCAGAGTTCCAAACGCCCTAGGCTTGGCCTTAGGGGAGGTGAAGTTCAAAGTCCCAGTGAGGGTGTCCAGTTGCTGTAGCACTCTGCTTGAACAACCTTCTGGAAGGGCCCACACACATTCTGTCTCACTTCTTGGAGGAATTTAAAAACCAGACATATTTTTACCTGAACAGGTAGTTTAGGTGTGGTCTTACCAAAAGGCAAGTGACAGCCTCAACTCCCATTATGCAGTGAGCATGTCACCCCCAGCTAAGAAAACTGACCTCTGGCCCAGCTCAGAGGCTCAAAACCTGAGTGTGAGGCCGTGGCCGGGACAGACAGTCACTGCCTTTGGCCTCCCCTCTGCTCTTGGCAGCCAGTGAAGGGGAGCAGCTGCAAACCTACGAAGCCCGGGGCCGTGCCACCCTCGTCCCTTGTGAGGCTGGGATAGCCCTGGTGCCCACGGCGGTAGGGAGGTGTGTGCAGAAGCCGGTCCTGTCACCACTCGCGTGGCTGTGGACTGCAAACCGGGGCCTCATTTCCCAGCTGCCAGCAGGGCCTCCTATTTTTAACTCTGAAGCACTTCATACATGCATTTAAAAAAAAAAAAAAAAAAAAAAAATGCTCCTACGGTTCTGTTTCACCAGCTCTGAACCCTGCCGAATGATCTGATATTAACAGTATGAAAATCAGACTAGACTGCAGTGGAAACCACGCAGTGAAACAAATGGAACGGAGATTCGCAGGTGCTCCGGAGGGTATGAACCACAGCATCACGGGGCTGGAGAGATCTGAGGCAGGACCTCGAGGAAACCATGCCAGGCGGCCCTTCCACAGACACGCCTGCCTGACAACCTCCCAGCCTTCCAGGACGTGGGCGCCACCCGCCCCGCCCCTTTGGAGACTATGCCTGAGCTTCTCCTCAACTGTTTCATCGTCCGCATCGGAGGGCTCAGCTCTCCTCCAACACGTCAAAAGCTCTTGTGAACACCATTATCTGGTGTCTTCACTGTTCTCCTTTTCCCTTTTGACTCACCCCGAGGCCACCGGGCTGCAGCCTCCCTCAGGCTGAGCTGACTGCAGCCGCACGGCCTGGAGCAGCAGCTGCGGGCACACCTCCATCTTGGCCGCACACTGCTTCAGGTGGCTGCTTCTGCTCTTTGCGGTGAGGAACTGCTTGCCGCAGATCGGGCACTCGGGGACCTGAGGTGCGGAAGGTCTGGCGGCCTTTTCCGCCTCATCCAGGCACCTAGAGGAAGACGGCAGATACAGGACCATCCTCACCGGTAACACGGGTAGGAACAGACATGGCTCCACGTCAGCGCGGACTTGCTGCAGAGCAAAGCACATCCCCCAAACTGATCCCCTGCACACAGCCTGTCCACCTCCTGGCCGCTCTGCTAGACGCACTCAGGCAGCCTCCAGTCACTAAGTCTAGGTATCTCTCGCCAAAGGTGGCTAAAGCGAGCAAGGACAGGTTAAACCTAGACTTGCCACGGGACCCAGCAGTTCCACTCTTAGTGTAAATCCAAGAGGTATGAAAACACATGTCCACACAAAAGTTGTTCATGAATGTTTACCGCAGCATTATTCCTAAGAGACAAAAAGGGGAACCAACCCCAATGCCCAGCGGCTGATGAACGGATAAGCGTGGTCTGTCCAGACAAGGGAACACTGCTTAGCCACAAAAAGGAGTGAGGTGCTCATCAATGCTACCACAGGAATGAGCTGTGAAAACATCATGCCGGACACAAAACAAAACATAAGGCCGAGAGAGAAACCAGTCGCAAAAGGCCACACAGGGTGTGATTCCACTTATATGAAAGGTCCAGAACAGGCAGATCCATTGAAAAAGAAAGCAGATTAGTGGTTGCCAGGGGCTGGAGCTGGGAGAAGTGGGGGTGACTGCCAACGTGTACAGGCTTTCTTTTAGGGTGACAAAAGTGTTCTGAAATGGATTATGGTGGTGGCTGCATAATGTGAAAGCCACTGAATCGTATGCTTTAAGTGGGTGAATTGTATGGCAATGAGTGAATTATAACTTAATAAAGCTGTTAAAAAAGAAAGTAAGGATAGGGTGACTGCGAAACTTGTTACCATTGTGGCGGGGAGTCTTGTGATGCTCACTGGACCACCCGCTCCAGGGTGGGGTCGGTTCAGCAGACCTACCTGTTGACGTGCTGTTCCCTTCGTGTCACATTCATGGCCGAGAGGTTCTTCTGACAGATCTGGCAGAAAAACCACCCCTTCTCCTCCAGGTTATCTGCATGTGCGGCTGTGCCTTCCTGCCTGAACTCCTGCTGTAGGGCTGAGGCCACCGCGGCGTCACTCTCTGTGGCGGGGGGCCCGGGCCCGTCCCCTGTGGAGAGGCACCATGAGGATACGTTCCAGAGACAGAACTTACTCAGCTTCTGTGTGGTTTCTGTCGGGTCCCGCAGAGCGTGAAAGGAACCAGAACCCAGCACCACTCTGCCGCTGGCGACACGGCCCCACCTCGTCCCGGGCACTGTACATGGGCCTCACCTGGGAAGCTTGTTAAAAGGCAGGTTTGGCCCCCGTCGGCCCAGGTAGTGCCTGAGAGTCTGTGTTCCTACAAGCTCCCGAGTGAGGCTGCTGCCGGTCCAGGAATGTGTTTTGAGGATCACGGTCCCACAGGCTCACCTTTCATTTCCCCAATTCTGCTGAGGGCTGCTACCTCAGGCATTCCAGACCTGCAAGGCTCCTACTTCCAGGAAGTCTAGGTTTTCCCGTCAGAGCTCAACCCTTCCTACTGCTATGACCAGCACAGAAGAACCAAGTTAGTGATAGGCCCTGCTCAGTCAAAAGGGAGCCTCTCTACCTAGCGCCTGGCCAAAGGACAGGCCTGTCTGGAGACAGCTCCCGTGGCAGCCACACAGCGCCTCAGCCCACCGAGGCCTTCTGCCAAACCTGATGATTTTGCAGCGGACCCCAGGAACCCCACGAACCCCCAATTCCTGAATATTCCTACAGCCTATCACCCCTTCCTCAGAAAGTGGCACAGCATCTTTGTCACCACTTTGCCCCCCCACCTTTTTCTCTTTTTTAAAGAAATGGCTTCTCTCTTGCTGGGCACTACCGGGTGTGGGTGTGAAGATACCTGGAGAACGACTGCGTCCAGGGCAGGGCAGGTGCCGCTGCGCGGTTGGGCTCGTGCACTGGCTGAGCAGTGCCTCTGCACCCACAGGTGCCACGAGGCCCGGTGCCTCGGCAGGATGTTCGACTGCCACCTGTAGTGGACCTTTGGGGTGGCCTGAGAACCCTGTCTCTTAATATGAGATCTGCTAGTGCAATATCAAGAAATTGCATGCTTATTAGCAGGTCCGTCAATCCGGTTTCTTCCTATTTCTTCTCCTTTTGCATGACCTCATTAGCGATGAGGAGCCACATCGTTTAGGGAATAACGGAGAGGACCACCTGACACGACATACCTCGGGGGTGGTACAATACAAAGCACACAGCACCTGTGAAGCAAGCTTTCTTGCCAAAACTACTTCACCTGGATCTCCTTAGACCTCTAGTTTATTAATAGAACTACACAGGAGATATGGGAAGGGGATAAATGATTCCATGAGGAAATAATCAAATAAATTCAGAAAATGGGAACTCTTTATAGATAATTGTCCTAGGCTCTGCAAAAAGTCAATGTCAAAGAAAAAATAATAAAAGAAAAATATGGGAGACCGCTCTAGAGTCTAGACCTTAAGAGACCACTGAGCTCCAAGCACATGCAACGTGTGAGCGTAGACTGGATCTTCATTCAGAGAAAAGGGAGCAGGTATCAACCTACCCCTGAGACAAGTGGGACGGATGGCAGGCGACACTGGGGAACGCGTGTGATGGTGGTGTGGCGGTTGCCTCAGGAGAGCTCTTTTTCTCAGGAGATGCACGCTGGAGTAGCCAGCAGTGAGGTGTCATGTCTGCTTCAAGCATGTGGATTTATGGACACAGATGAAATACATGTGGCAAACTGTTAACAATTTTTAAATCTAGGTTGAGGGTATTTTTTCAACTTTTCTGTATGTTTGAAATTTTCATGATAAAAAGCCTAGGAAAACAAGAGGAACAGGTACCTTTTCAAAGAGGCTAAGTGAGAAATGAGCCAAGGCACCCTTCATTCTCTTCCCAGGTACAACGAACCAATCAAGGTAAAACACCTGGCAGAGCGCCTGCCCAGAGCAGAAAGGCAAGGAGCGGTGGTGCCTTCCTGATTCTCTTTTCCCACAGCTATGGCTCCTCTCTGTTGGGAAGACAGACACCCCGTCTTACCGTTCCCCACCACTGCCTCCTCTTGAGGGCCCTCTGGGACATCTTCAGCTGCAGCCTCGAGCAAGCACTCTTCAGAAGCATGTTTCAAGCGCTGGGGGTCTGCTCTCTTGAACTGCTGCATTCGCTGTAGGACCAGTTCCGCCGTCCGGGATTTCGAAGGACTTGGCACCACAGTAGTCAAACAGGAAGGAGGTGGCTGCGAGTCACTGCTTGGAGTGCCCCCTGGCAAGGAGAAAAAGAGTCACACATCTGTCCTAGCTGGAGAAATAAGACTTTCCCACTAGATACAGGTCAAGTTTCAGAGGTCCTTTACCAACTAGATTCACTTGAATAGGGCTGATGCTTACTGCTATCCTCCCTGTGGTAATACAGACATAAATATTAAGGACAGGAGGGGAGACAGGGAGTGACTGCTAATGAGTACAGGTTTTCTTTTGGGGGTGATGAGATGTTCTAAAATTAGATAGTGGTGATGCTTGTACAACTCTGAGCATACTAAGCCCACTGAGCTGTATATTTTACAAGGGTGAATTTTATAGTGTGAGTTATTTCTCAATAGAGCTGTTGTAAAAGACATGTCAATGGCACGCATTTCTCTTTTTCTAGGTCAGGAGCTCTACTTCCACTTGGGGTCCACAGATGGCCTTCAGTGGATCCACGAATGCCCTGCAGTTGTGTATCGAATCCACAGGTACGGGTGTGAGCACAAAGGGAGCATGAAAACCACTGTTTCAGCAACAGTAGTCCACTTCCAAAGCCTTCCAGCCTGTGAGATAAGTCTGTAGGGCCACTCTACAGAGAAGAAATTCTAAGCACACTAGGAAAAATAAGGTCAGGTGCTGAAGGTGAAAAATATTTAGAAACAGAACTCAGGGGCCCAAACATCTTGGGCTCAATTAGCAAAGCTGGTTTTCAGTTCTGCCTGAAGAGCCATATGCTTAGTCTAGCAAAGGCAGCAGGGAAACAGGGCTGCTTGGAAAAAATAAACAAAAAAATAAAACATAACAAGGACTTTGGAGAGGAAAGGAAGGACCGGAAGATTCTCTTGGGACCAAAACCCCACCCGGCATGTTTATACTGCCTGCACAGCAGCCTAACCAAATTGGCTGGCCTGGTCCAATGTACCCACTTTGGAATAAATTCTAGAAAATGAGAGGAGCAGCATTATTTTCATGCTCATGGACCACACGCCAAGTGCATAATATAAACTTTTATAGAAAGTTCTGAATGAGCAGAGGGCTCCACATGTAATCATGTGGAAAATTCACATAGGGGTCATATTATTTGTGATGACTGTTTAAAGCAGGAGTCAGCAAACTACATCCGTGGCCCAACTGCCTGTTTTTGTCAATAAAGGTTTGTTCTAACACAGTCGTGCCCATTTGTTTATACACTGTCTATGCTTGCTTTCTCACTACCATGCAGAGTTGAGTAGTTGTGACAGAGACTACTCCTGGCTCTTTTCAGAAAGTTTTCCAACCCCTGGTTTCAAGTCATACAAATCACTCTGGTATCCCCTCTGGAAATGCCTGGCCATGGCTCCTGCCAGGTTACCTGTCTGGGTGCCCTGCTGGTCCCAAGCAGGAGCCAGCACATCTCTCTCCCCGTTCATAGGGGGAGCTGTGTTACTCTCTTGCGGTTTGGTTGCCCTTGGCTTTCTAGTCCTCGGAACCTGGCTGCTACACCGAGGTTTCTTCTCTACAGGGCCTTGAAGAGTTTCCTTCTTGGTGGTAGTTTGTTTGTTTTTTTTCAATTTGCTTCTTATTTGAGTACTATGTGAGCCTTTCTGTGTTTTCTTTCCATCCGACACTTCCTTGTTTCCATTCTTTTTCACCCTCTGGAAAAAGTTGGCGCAGAGTTCTTTAAAATCATCATCGGACTCATCCATCATTTGAGCAGTTTTAAGGCTTTCAGGTTGGTTTTGGAGAGAGGATCTGGGTGCACGTGCACAGATGAGAAAGTAAATCCAAGTGTAAGTCTAGCTCGGCCTCCTTCAGACTCACAGCTTCATTAGGGTTCCTCTTGACCTCTCCCTGAGAGCTTGCACAATTGAGCAAGCTTTCCACTCCATAATATTTTAGAATGTCTTTCTTCAACTTGGACCCATGGTTAAACATGTGTGAAACTTCCCTTTGTTAAAGTACAAATCTGAGAGAATGTTTTGTCATCCAATAGATGTCTCTGAGAGAGAACCGATATGAACTTGGTACTCAGATGATTCTCCAAGGTCGCCACGGTGATGAGGCAGGTTTGGTCCATTGAATTTCACATCTATGGAAAACCAAAAGCATCTATATGTAATTAGGCAGATATTGCCATTTTATGCCATTTCTTCCAGGAAGTTACATGTGGGATATAAGAAAAGTCTTCAAAGTAATAATACCCCTGTCAAATACTCAGGTACAGCCTGGTTAACAGACCAATCATTCTATAGGACATCATAACACAACAGAGGAGAAGGATCTGGAAACCTGTCACAGCATATTCTTCCACAGGCAGAAAAACGTGTTTTTGAAGAGTATTGTTTTTACTGAAATTTGAGAAATGAACCCCATAAAAGGCAATCACCACAAAGACAAGATGATCCCCAAATCCAGAAAAACTATCTCCTATGACGATCTAAGGCCTTCAGCTTTAGAGACTCTATCGGCAAACACTGCAATATTAGAGAAAGAAAAAGCACCTGAACACTTAGGAGACACACGATAGAAACCAAAAAATTGACAAAACTAATTTTTCCAAATTAAAAGGGCCACTTTTCTCCATCCTCTCAGCCCAGCAAGAGCTCTCCAAACTCAGAAGACAAAAACGCTGCCCAATGCAGAGGTTGTGCCTTATAGGTAAGATTATTTACTATGGCAAAAAATTTAGTAGGATTCAAAAATCAAACTCGGGGAAGCAAATGTGGCTCAAGCGATTGAGCTCCCGCCTATCACATGGGAGGTCCATGGTTTGGTTCCTGGTGCTTCCTAAAAAAGACAGCGAGCTGGCGCGATGGGCAGGTGTGGGGCAAGCTGACACAACAAAATGATGCAGCAAAAGACACAAGAAGAAAAACATAATGAGAGACACAACAAAGCAGGGAACAGAGGTGGCTCAAGGGATTAGACACCTGCCTCCAACATCGCGGGTCCCGGGTTCAGTTCCCGGTGCCTCCTAAAGAAACAAGGAAGACAAAAAGACACAGCAAGTGCAAACAATGAGGGGGTGGGGGGAAATAAATAAAATAAATCTTAAAAAGAAAAATCAAACTTGAATGATCCAATGACAGAAAGTTCTTCATTTCAAATACAATAATGCAATCCGTATCAACAACTATTTAGTTTTCTGGAGCTGGACGGATGTACCTACTTAGAATCTACTCTACATGGCTGGCTCATCCTCATCTTTGATGTCACCTCCTCAGAGACGCTCCCCCTGATCCTTTATCTAAGTGGATCCCCTCCACCTCCATCATTCTCTATCATCACACAGGTTTTTCCCCCAGCATTTACCAGGAGTTATAATCATAAGCAACTGATAGCATTTACTGAATGCTCACTGTGTGCCAGGCACTCTTCCAATTGCTTTAGAACTCTGTAACTCATTTAACCCTTACAACAATCCTAGAAGGCAGAATTTAATGCAATAGAGTTTGAATTCCATTTCTGCTCCTGACAGCAAGGAAACAGGTACAAGTAGAATGCATAACTGGCTCAAGTCCACACAGCTTTTGAAGTGACAGATCTGGGATCAAGCCTGGGCAGTCTGGTTCCAGAACACCTGTTCTAACATTTTCATTCATTTACTTTTTATCTGTTTCCACTAAACTGAGAACATCAAGAGGGTAGACTCATCTATTTTATACTCCCTTTGGCTGATACAGTGCCTGACTTGTATCAATGACCTGTCCAATGATTTAACTGCCAAGAGTTTGGCCTAACCATAGCGAAGAGAAAGTGGTGGGAGAGAAGGCTGCAGAGAGAAGCGGAGATCAGTTCACGGGGAATGACAGACTAAGCAAACCGAATTTTAGCATGTGGGATGGTGGGAGGGGCTACAGCAAATTCCACCTCCTCCATAACTGCGTCGAGACCCCACATTTCTGTAGATACTAGTCTTAAAATGGTCCGTCTCCTACAGGAGCTCAATCAAAATTTGCTGAAGGACGTTCAGGGGCCCCGAGAGACGGCAAGTTTTCAGACGGTCGGGGCTTGTGCCTACTCAGCTTTGTACCTACCACCGCGTCTGGCCCACCGTCCGCGCGGAATGGATGGATGGATGGATGAGTACGGGACGGACCCACCCTCACCCCTCACCCCCAACCCGGCGACATACGGAGGGAGGCTGGGGGATCAGCTTGGGGAAGGGCTGCCAAGGACTCTGACGGCTTCAGAGCCGGACGGAGAATTCCGATCGCCGTCCAAACTCCGGACGCCAGACTGCCCCCCGGGCTGGAACCACGTTAGGGATCCGGATGCGCCCACCCTCCCTCCCTTCTGGCGGGTCCCGGCCCCTCGCCGCGCTAGCGCGACCCTGCGGGCCTGCCGAGACCAGGGGGCCAGCAAGGGCGGCGGGAGGGAAAGACGCCTCTCCCTCAGGAGCGCGAGCAGGGCCCGAGGTGACAGCACCTCCTCCTCCCGGGCGCAGATCCCAGCCCCACAGCCCGACTCCTCCTACCTCCGGCGCCGCCGCGGCGCGCTCTCAACGGAGGACCACGCATCTGCGCGTGCGCCGCCCGGGGTCTCCGCGGAGAATCGCGTTTACGCAGGCGCGGAGCGGTCAGGCGGCTCGCTTCCCATCTTCCTCTGCGGCCCCGGGCGCGGGCCCGCCGCAGAAAGCGTTTCCGGGCTGCGCGGGGCGGGGCGGGAGCGTCGCGCCAGGCCGACGCCGTGGCCGCAGCGTCCTGAGGGAGTTAAGTGCTGGGGGAGAGTGAGGCTGAGTTTGGGGCTCTGTTGCAGTTTTAAGCTAAAGTTTGGTTCCGCCCCAGTTCACGTAGAGGATGTTTGGGGCTAGAGTGGCGGCCCCCTTGGGGCGCACCTGTGTGGAAAAGAGAAGAGTAAACGGAGCGAGGGGTTTGAAGAGGCACCAGCCGCGGTCTGAAGGCACCGGGGCAGGGTGTAGCGTTAAATGGAGACCTGGGGGTCGGGCAGCGTTAGCTGCGTGAAGAAAGTCTCTCTTCACAGCGCTTGGCGAAGCCTGGACGTGATAGCCAAACTCATCAGCCTGGTGGCGCAACATGGTTAAGAGGTTGAGGGAAGATGAAGCTGGAGAGGTTCGGCACGGGCTGAAATTTGAGGGACTTTATGAATCCTATAAGAGTTTGAACGTCCACCCGGGATCATTTTGTTTTTAGAGGATGTTCGATTTGGGAGACCCCTTAGGCTGCTATAAATAACCTCGGTGAGAAATGAGGATGGTCTGGATTAGGGGTTGGACTGTAGAGGAGAGAATGGAAGAGTATTACGGTGGTAGAATTGTCATGACCTAATTATTTCTTACAGGTTGTAGGTTTCTGGCCTGAGCATCCGATTTAGTCCCAATCACTGAAATAATGAACACAGCGGGAGTAGGTTTGGAGGGAAGATACCACATTTCGTTTTGTGTGTGTGTTTTAAGATATAGTTCATAAGCCATGAAATTCACTCTTTTAAAGTGTACAAATGATTTTTAGTATATTCAGAGTTGTGTGACCATTATCACTAATTAAGAACATTTTTATCACCCCAAAAGGAGACCCCTTACAGATTAGCAGTTGCCCCTCGGCCCTAAGATCTACTTCCTATCTCTGTGGATTCGCCTATTCTGAATAGGTCAGATAAATGGAATCATGCAATATGTGGCCTTTTCTGTCTAGCTTTTACTTAGCATGTTTTCAAAGTTGAGCATGTATCAGTATTAATTCTTTTTCATGGCTGAATAATAATCCATTGTATGAACATACAGCGTTTTGTTTATCCATTCATCTGTTGATGGACATTTGGGTCATTGTTTCCACTTTTTGGCTGTTACGAATAATGCTGCTATGTGCAAGTTTTTGTGTTTTTCTTTTGGGTATACACCTAGGGGTGGAATTGGTGAGTCATACTAAAATTTACTTTTTGAGTGTTCCAAGTTTCAAATGCCAATAGGACTTCAGGAGCTTTTTCTGTATGAAGGAGCTAGGAGGTGTTTCTTGCTCTGTTGTTTTGGAAATCTAAGTCAGTTTATAATGTAGTTTCCATTTGGGTTAGTTAAATAGCATAAGAGTGGTAGGCAGCACAGAGGCATGTACTGGGACAATATAGAGGACAGTTGTAAAGGTGTAGATTATTTTTTCCAGTCAGAAAATGAAGGACCTGAATCCGGTTTAGGACTTAAATTTCTTAGAGGCCCAATGAAGAAAGCCTTTCTCACCCACTCAACATACCCTGCCCGCCAAAATCTGGCCATATTGTGGTTTTTTTTGTTTGTTTGTTTGTTTGTTTTTTTCATATAACTTTATTAATAGAGAAGTTTTAGATTGCATAAAATTACATCGAAAGTTTAGGGGATTCCCATATACCCCACCCCTTTTCCCCTCCCACATTTTCACCCATTAATAATATCTTCATTGTGGTACATTTGTTAAATTTGGTGAACAAATATTGAAGCTTTGCTACTAACCAAAGTCTATAGTTTACATTATGGTTTACACTTTTAACTGTAAAGTTTTACAGAATTTGACAAAATGTTTGATGGCCTGTATCCATCATTGCAGTATCATGCAGAACAATTCTAATGCCCTAAAAATGCCCTGTGTTCCACCTATTCTTTCCTCCCCTTCTCCACAGAACCTCTGGTAACCACTATCTTTATATCAATGTTACAAGTTCTTCTGTTAAAACAATAATAAGTCTACTTTGGTCCATTGTTGTATTCCCCCCTTAGGTTTGTTCATTCCTCAATCTTGAGGATTTGGGGATGGTGATGCCCACTCTGCTTTAGATTGAGAAGAGGGTTAGCTTTTATGGGGCAGATGGAAAGAACTGTTTTGCTTGCAGTTGTAAATATTTTGTTTTTTGGAATAGAGGCATACTGTTTTTTGTTTTGTTTTTTTTTAAGCAAAATGAGTTCAAAAGTATAGTTTAGAGAAGGAATGTTCCTTAAACTTGAGATTCTCAGCTGAATCCCCTGTGTGTTTTTGTTTGTTTGTTTGTTTTAATTGGAAATGCTTGGTTACCACCCTTAGACCTCCTGAATAAATCTTTGGGGAGGATTCCCAACCTGTGTCTTTTGAAAGTTTCACAGATGTTTCTTACGGCCTGTAGGTTAAGAATCACTGTATTTAACCAACACCTACTGAACAAATTCTGTGAGCTGAGTATAAAAAAGATGCCTAAAGGGGGTGAGGAGTGATTGGAATGAAGAGTTAGATGTGATTTCCCCCTTCATGGAGGAAAGTAACTGGAGTATCCAGTAACTGTGGCAGCTTTCTCTTTGGCCCAAGGTGAGCCATGGGAGCGTCCTTGACCTGGACAGTATTGTGATTTATCTCCAGCAGAAGCTCGTGGTTTCATGCTCTTCCCCTGAAATTAGGCATAAGTCACCCAGTGTGACTGAGCTGAGGGACAGTTTCCAGAAACAGCATTATTGGATCCATGTTATTTCAGTGGGAATGCTACTATATTTTCTCTGCCAGCGTTTGAGGCAGAAACCCACTTCTCTGCCAAAACACTCAAACCGAGGAGAGGAAGGAGCATTTCATATTTTAAAAGGTCAGGATTATCCTTGTTATTTATAAACCTCAAGTATTTATCAGAAAGAGAAAAAGAATACAGTGTGGAAATTTTTAGAAATGCCGTAAAGAGTGTTAATACCAAGGAGAGAGTCTCTTTTCCAAGCTCTTAGGAGTAGATCATTTCTGGATCTAGGGAAAGCAGGCACAGGTTGAATATGCTGTGATTATCACTTGCCCTCCTGGAATAGTTTCTCTTTGGAAACCCTTGACGTCTTCTTCCACTGAGTTAATGTTTTAAACAGTTCTAAGGAAGAAATGAAAGGCCCTTCTCCCAGGTCTGTGGTTTGCTTATAAATCACAAAGCCACCAACTCCCTCCCATTTATCTTGGCAGGGATTGGGGGTAAAGGGCAGATTGAACAAAGGAAGAATTTTCTTTTGAGTTGTCTCTAGTCATGTAAACGCTTTTATTTATCGTACAGTAATCCCATTTCCTACACTGCCAAAATTGTTGAAATTAGGAGAGGAAATAACTTTTTACATGTCAAAATGTATAGAAATTGCTCTAGGTTATGCTGCATATATCTCAGTGTCTTCTACCTCTACCACCCTTTGTGTAATGTAGCTCTCTTAGTTTTGCAAGATGGATTTAAGGGGATCCCATGCAGATATACTGGCCACAGCTGTGAAACAGTTTTTCCCCACTATTGATAATGGTATTCATAATTTTGCTGGTGAAATTAACTGTTCCATTTTGTTAACATGGCAGTACTCCCCAAAGTAATCTATAGATTCAGTGCAACCCTATCAAAATCCCAACAGCCCTTTGTGCTGAAATGGAAAAGCTGATCCTAAAATTCATATGGAATTGTAAGGGACCCTGAATACCCAAAAGAGTCTGGAAAAAGAACAAAATTGGAGGACTCACACTTCCTCATTTCAAAACTTACTACATAGTTACAGTTACCAAGATTGTGTGATAGTAGTATAAGGATAAGCATATAGGTCAATGGAATTAAGAATCCAGAAATAAACCCATTTATGGGCAATTGAATTTTGAAAAGGGAGCCAAGACAATTCATTGGGAAAGATTAGTCTCCAACAAATGGTGCTGGGACAATAGGATATCCCCTTGCAAAAGAATGAAATTGGACTCTTACACCATATACAAAAATTAACTCAAAATGGATCAAAGAACTAAATATAAGAGCTAAAACTATAAAATTCTTAGAAGCATAGAAGTAAATCTTCCTGAACTTAGATTTGGCAATTATTTCTTAGATAAGACACAGAAAGTACAGGCAACAAAAGAAAAAACGGGGGAACAAATGTAGCTCAAGTGGTTGAGTGCCTCCTCATGTACGAGGTCCTGGTTTTGATCTCTGGCACCGCCTCAAAAAACAAACAAATGAAAAAAAGCCATTCTCATTGGGGAATGGATGTAGCTCAGTGGTTGAGTACCTGCTTCCCAAGTATGAAGTCCTGGGTTCAATCCCCAGTACCTCCTAAAAAAAGAAAAAAATAGGTAAAATGGATTTGATCAAAATTAAAAACTTTTGTGCTTCAAAAGGCTATCGAGAGTGAAAAGACAACCTATAGAATGGGAGAAAATGTTTGCTACTCCTGAATTTGTCAAGGGTCTAGTATCCAGAGTATGTAAAGAACTCCTCACAACTCAACAACTAAACGACAACCCAAATAAAAAAATGGGCAAAGGACTTGAATAAACGTTTCTCCAAAGAAGATATACAAATTAACAAAAAGCACATGAAAAGATGCTCAACATCATTAGTTCTTAGGGAAATAAAATCAGAACCACAATGAAATACCATTTTACACAAACTATGATGGCCATAATTTAAAAAAAGGAAAATGTTGGAAAGGATATGTGGAAATTGAAAGCCTCATACATTGCTGGTAGGTATGTAAAATGGTGCAGGTGCTGTAGAAAACAAGTTAAACATAGAATTACATATATATACACCCAAAGAATTGAAAACCAGTATTCAAACCTAATTTTGTACGTGATAGATTATAGCAGCACTGTTCACAATAGCCAAGAGGTGGAGATAACCCAAAGGTCCATCAGCAGATGACTGGATAAATTAAACATGTTATATCCATATTTATAGATTCAACCATAAAGAGGAATGAAGTTCTGATAACATGTGACAACATG
>JAQZBX010018241.1:0-34802 GCA_029593785.1 Cabassous unicinctus | reverse complement strand
GGCAACCTAACTCTCCCCAACCATCTGGGAATGTGCTCCACCCTCTCTCTACCCATTGGCAACTAAACTTTCTCTGAGCAATGGACTGGAATATCCACAATCTTCAAATGCCAGGGCAAACCCATCTTCTCCATACACATGAGAGGGATCCTTCTCTTGGCCCAAGGAGATGACTTAATTCCAGACCTCTCCTTGGTTTTCCTCTCAAAACCATTTTCCTTCCCATACCTCCCCTCCCTGTTTCTTTTAGTCCAGGCTGAGAGTGGTTTCATTCATACATATTGCAAAAACTTGGTGGCTTAGCATGCAGGAAGCAGAAGTCCAAGCCATCACACAATAAGACTTTCCACAAGTCTTTCCTGGATAACCGCATTTTCAATCCTGGATTACAAGTTCCAAGTTTAGTTAATTCCTCAAATGGGGCATTATCTTCTGGGGCCTTGATTTCCAGAAGCTTAGAGTTTCTGGAATCAGTCTCTGATTTGTTTGTGCCAAACAATTCAGTTCTCAGCTGATCTCTTTCCTCTTGTGTTTTGCTATAAGCTACAAGATGAAGCCAGTCTGCATTCTCCAAGTTTACTTTGGAAACTGAACATTCAGCTGAATGTTCAGGCTCACCATTTTCAAATTCTGCCTTCTATGTAACATGGAGTCAATCTTGTTAAGTTTTCTGCAACTTTAAAGCACTTATTTCCTTTTCTCCATTTTCCAACAAGTTTCATTAGTTCCTTCTAAGGTCTTATCAGAAATAACTTTAGGCTCCATATTCCTACCAACAGTATTTTCAAAGCAATCTAGGCCTTTTCCATCAAACATCTCACAATTCCTCCAAAAATACCTCTTACCCATTTATAAAGCTGTTCCAGCATCTTTGGTAATTGCAACAGACTGTACCCCACGTTCCTGATACCAAATTCTGTATTAGTTTGCCAAAAGGGTGCCCATGCAAAGTACCATAAATCTTTTGGTTTTTATAAAAGTTATTTATTTGTGTAAAAGCTTACAGTTAAAAGACCCCAAAGAGTGCAACTCAAGGTTTCTTTCTCACCAAAGTCAGTTGCCACGTGTTGAAGCAAGACGGTCACTGATCTCTGCAAGGGTTCACTCTTCCCCTCAGGCCTTCCTCTCTCTCTCAACTGCAGGCTGGCATAGGGCTTGTCTCTCAGGGATTTCTCTCTCTCCTGGCATAGGGCTCATTTCTTTCTGGACTTTCTATATCAATCTCAGCTCTTCTGTTCTCTTCAAAAGTTCAGCTGCAAACTCTCAGGCAAATGGCTCTTCTCTCCCCGGGGTCACAGGATAAAAAATGATAGACCTTTTCCTCTTCTGATGTGTCTTCAAGAGTGAATGTCCATTTATATTGGCCCACCAAGGACATGGGGACTCAACCTGAGTCACATCTTACTGATGTGTTCAAACCAAAACCCTAATCTTAACAGTTTATTTAATCAATGATATCACAGCTGAATTTAATGCAATCAAAGGGTATCACACTACAGGAATAGATTAGTTTGCAAGCATAATCTTTCTCTTTTTGGGATTCATAAAATAATCTCAAATTGACATACCATATATTCAATTTTTTTCCAAATTTGAATTTCATATACATACATAAGTATGCTGTTGTGTTTGGACTCTTTCATTCAGTATAGTATCTGTGAAATCCATCCCTATTACTCCAGTATTGCATTCTTTGCTATTCAGTTTTCCTTTTTTAGTATAATGCAATATATTTATGTATTCCATGATTATAGACATTTGGATTGTTTCCAGATTGGGGTATTATGAAAAATATTTCTATAACATTATTGTGTATGCATTTTGGTGGACATGAGCACATATTTCTGAGGGAAAGGGAAGGTGTATATTTAGTTTTAGTAAATAATCCCCAAAATTTTCATTTTCTCTAGAAGGACCATTCTAGCAGCTACTAACGTTATATTGTCAGGCTTTCTAATTTAAGATATTATGGTAGAATTGGAGTAGTATCATTTCAGTTTACTTCGCATTTCCCTCATGTTTGTCATTTTCCTTATGATAGTAGATCACTTGAATTTGCTCTTCTGTGAAGTATCTATTTAATAACTTGCCATTTGATAGAAAGAAGACTCTTTTTTATGAAATTGAACAGTTTTCATTTTTTAAAATTTGTTCACAAGTCCTTTGTTTAATATTGGGGTTGAAAATACATTTCCCCACTCAAGGGCTTTCTCTTTCATTCTTAAGTGTGTCGTTTGATGAATCCAATTAGGTATAAGTCCATTTATTCCTTTGTTGCCCTCCATATGAGAATTTAACATGAACTATAGTCACAAAAATATTATACTATATATTATCTTGTAAGCATACTAGTTTATTTAACCTTTAAAACTTAATGCAATAATCTATCTGGAATTTATATTTACCTACCTATAAGTTATATATCAATATTCATTTTCCATAAAGATTTCCAGTTGACTTAACATCATTTATTTAAAAAACAAATCTTTCTGATGAATATTGTAGTGGTACTTTTATCATAAAATAGGTGGATCTGTTTCTGGATTGTTTATTATTTTTCCATTGGTCTGTTTACCTATTTTTTGTAGCAATTCCAGGCATTTTTTATTATGAAGATTTATAACAAATTTGATATCAGATGGTGTAAGTCTTCCAAGTCTTCCAACATTCTTCTTCTTCATTAACATATTCTGTGCAATTCCTTGACCCTTGCACTTGCAAATAAATTTTAAAATCAGCTTAGCAGTTTCTAAAAATAGAGTGGAAGGAAAGAAGGAAGGAGACTGGGAGGGAGGGAAGAAAGGGTGGAAGAAAGGAAGGAGGGAAGAAAGAATGGATGGAGGGAAGAAAGAGGAAGAAAAACAGAAAGGAAGGGAGGGAGGGAGGAATGGAGGGAGGGAAGAAAGATTTCCTTGAGTCTATATATTGAGGCAAATTAAGAACAAATCTATACATGCATAGAAAAGGATAGAAGGATCAAAGCTAAAACTTCACTCTGTCCTCTCCTCCTTCCTCTGCCTTTTCTATTCCCACTACTTTGGCAGTCCTTGATCTTAGTCCATTGCCTCATGTGCATCAGGTAGGACCAAAAAATCTCTGCTAAAATATTTAGCGTTTGATAGTCTGTTTCTCCTGGGTTTCTTGGAGTTTCACTCTCTATATTAAGAGTTTTGGGGATGACTCAAGCTTCAAAGAGAAATTTTGTGTTGATTTTGAGCTCACTTCTCTGTGGTCCCTTCCTTTTCAGGATTTTGTGTCTTAAGTCCTAGGTGCTTTGGCACAAACCCCAACCTCTGTTTTCAGCTACCAATACAGTTGTGGCTTTCTGTTGATCTCTATTTCTTCTTGCAATGAGCTAGCAAATGCCCTCAGGGAAAAGATCATAATGTATGTGAACCTCACATTTTTATTTGTCCCTTCTCTTAGAGATCATATCCCTTCAATCACTGCATGTGGTGCTTTCTTTCAAATGATATCAAATACTTTTTCATTTCAGGTTCTAATTCAATAATTTTTCCATTTCTTTAATAATTTGCTTCCTTTGTTTTAATATAGTTAATTCTTAGCTGTGCTTTTTTATCTTTTTGATTTGGTCACTTTTTATTTTATTTTATTTTTTATTTTTTAGGAAATACCGGGGATTGAACCCAGGACCTCGGGCATGGGAAGAAAGTGCTCAACCACTGCGCTACACCCACTCTCTAATTTTACCTTACTTTGTACATTAATAAAGTTGTTGAAACATACAGACTTTTCTGTGAACTTGGGTCACAATTAGATGGTTACCTGTTATTCATTTTAAGTTTATTTGTTTTACTCTAGAGTCCCTAAAATTGGAAATAGAGAAAACTGGAACAGCCACATGAAATGAAAGCTACATAGTGAAGAAAACATAGATATTGAGTGCTCTTTGAACTACTTTTGAAGAAAAAAAATGGAGAAAATATTGTTAGCATTGATATTACAAAATAGTTATTGCTAATATAACATATTGCTTTGGATCATAAAATAAGACACATGCAACTTTGTAAATATATGAAAGATATGAAGTACTCACTGCTATGGTTGAATATGAAATAATGTTTTCCAGAAGCTTACAGTGTGATGAAAATCAAATTACTATATCATGTAGAAATCAGGGCTATGTTTGTCTTTGGCAGTTAGTAATTTCTAATGGTTCAGATACATTTTTTAATTAGGATATATGTGTTTGTCATGATTTTTATGAGTTATATCCATGTTATTTGCTAGCTTATATATTGTTCTCCATATTTCAACATTTTAAGAATTTTTGTGAAGTGCTAAATAAGAAAAAAAATAGGATTAAATTATGGTAATTTACATTCTAAAAGTGTGCACTAACTTTATTTTCCTGATAGTTAACGTCAGGATATATGCTAATTATAATGCACTAATCATTTTACTCAAGGAAATGAAGGTATCGAAATATTCAAAATGACAAAAAAAAGTTTCATTTGCACTGGTTTTTTACAAGTAGAAATTTGACAGAATGTGTTCTGGACAATCAATCATAGTTGTCTACAATGGCATTAATCACCTCATGGGCCAGGTTGCTTGTCTTCCCATCATCTTTGAGGCTTAGATATTTTTAAATGTTCTGCCAAGATGCTCTTCATGTAAATGAACCATATGTGAAAGCTTACAATGATGCCAAGGTGTTTGTAAAACTGCTTGTTCAAGGTAGAAAGTTTTGCTCATTATGCTTATATTTATTATTGAAGAACACCTTACATGTGATAAGTTCTTTACAGAAAAGTGCAAATGTTCAAAGGTTAGAAAGTAAAAATAGCATTCATATTTTGTCATTCCACATTATTTCTTAGATATGGTTTATCAAAGCACAGATATGCCAAAGAATGTTTTTATTGGGATTTTTCTCCTAGATCTCAGAGTTAATAGTTGAGTTGTAGCAAATACATGCTATCTGTATTGGATTTTCCTTCTGGGCAATCTGATGTCTATTCAATGTTTGTCATCAAATAACTTTGTGTTATTTTTATTATTTTTATCAAAAATCCATTGTTCCCAGCCTTGCAAACTGCTTATTTGGTGTTTTATTAGCCATTTTCCATTTAAATATTGAAGTGTTTCATATCATTTTAAATAATATTGGAAATCCATTCATTAGAAAATTGTTTAAGAAGTTCTGAGGGGAAGAGGAGGGAAGAATAGGTGGAACATAGGGCACTTTAAGTGCATTGGAATTTTTATGCATAATTTTGCAGTGACGAATATAGGCCATTATACATTTTGTCAAAACCTATAGAATTGTATGGTACAAAGTGTAAACCATAATGTAAACTATAGATCATGGTTAGTAGCAATATTCCATTATTTGTTCATAAATTCTAACAAATGTACCACACTAATGGAAATTGTTATTCATAGGGGAAATTGTGGGAGGGATTAAGGAGGGGTTTATGGGAATCACCTATATTTTCTATGTAACTTTCCTGTAATCTAAACTTCTTTAAAAATAAAGTAAAAAAAAAATTGGCAGGATTTGGTAATACAAAAATGGGAAATAAATTTGAAATGTATTCTCAGGTTTTATATGATAGAGGCTGTGATAATGTTAATGCAAATTACAGAGGCAGGGACATTAAAAGCACAATTTTAGTGTACATCTATTAAAGTCAGGGCCTAATTAATATTTCTCCGAAAACTGTAAACCAATTGTGAAAATGTGTAACAGAAACCTTGTTATCCCATGATAATTAACACCACCAGAAAAAAAGTCAAAACCTCCGTTGTGGTACAAAAAGTAATAGCAAAGACACTGGCAATTTCAAACATGTTCTGTTTTCATTTGCAAAGCAATATGACAACAGGATTTTGAGTCTTCATTAATATATTTTACATCTTTAGAAATCTAGTAGAAAGTAGAGTATAAAAGTGCCATTTCTGGAGCCAGATCATCTGGATTTGAGTCATGCATCCATCCCTTTCAAATTGTGTGACCTTGGGGAGATTAGTTATAAATGACTCCATTTCTTCATCTATTAAGTAAAATTCATAATCTGTTAATACAACTACTATCCAAATAGTATTTCTGTGACAAGTAAGTGAATTATTACATGATGAAATCTTAGAACTGTGCCAGGCATATAGTTAGTGTTTTCTTAATATCAGTATTATAATTTTTAAATGTTTCAGTAACTATTGATGTCTCCTATTAATAGTGGAAAGATAAATATAGGGAAGGAAAATGTAATCACTTTGAAAATAGACAGTTGAAAATATGTGCACACCATCTCCATTAGTCACTTTGATTTTACAAAAAAACATCCCAACTTTGCCATTACAAATCTCGAATGTTCTGAAGGAAAATAAAAAAGAATCACGTACATAAACAATTTGTCCGTTAACTGCAACACATCCATTAACAATTAATAAAGCTTTTTTAATGTGTGTAATAATCTGAATTTGTATGTTCACATGTGTAAAACACAAAGCCAATTATTCCTTCTCAAAATATTATTTAGATTGATTTGGTTTTTTGAGAAAACTTTAGACAGAATTTCATCTAGAACATGAGCATATTACATGGAAATATTATTTTTGGACATGAAAATGAAAAGTGAGATTGCATATCAAATATTGAAATACATATTTTTTGAAAAAAATCTCTTTACTATACATAGCCAAATAATTGAAATATAAATTGCAGGCTTGCAAGAAAAATTATAGCTTGTATCCTTGTTTTCAATTTAACAACAACACATCAGATAAACTAAATGGAAACAAAAATCCCAGAATTATCCACAAATGGAAAAATCATATGTGCATGTCAAAAAGAAAGCTTCCTTTTTGTATTTTCCCCTCTAAATGGATTTGTGTATATGTATGTAGTGTTTCTATGGGGGAAGATGAATCATAAATAATATGTGCAAAAAAAAAAAAGAAAATATTTTAATCCTCTGAAGACATCATTCATTATTTAGTCAGCATATTTAGATATGAAAAACTATGTAAAGTTGATAACATTCAGGATGTGGTTCATGATAAATGAAGTCAGTACCGCTAATAGCCGATTTCTAAACATTTAGATAATTGTGGTGCAAAGTAAAAATAAAACATGATTTCTAAAAAACAGAATATACAAATAAGGAAATCATTTGATATAAAATCACAGATTTTTTGAAATCTTTAAAATCATGATCTTTTAAAAGTGAGTGGGGAGATATTTAGATACTCTATATTTTTGACCTTTTGTCATTTTATAACCTAAAATATGCACTTGGAAAGTTTAAATGTAATCATTATTAGAATGAATATGAAATGTAAGAAATTCTAATTTTAGATAATAAATTAAATGTAATTTTAAGATTTAGAGCACTAATAAAAGTAAGGGAAAAAGAAAATAATTTGAAAGAAAATATAAATTAAATGAGAGAAATGAGAAAAATGTATCAGTGAATAGAGTTATGACAGACAAATGAACTCCTGTATTAAAAGTGTAACACTTTTTAATATTTGTCAGTGAACAAGAGGCCAGAGACAGTTTATTTCTGCTATTAAGTTCCAAGAAATATTTGACAAAGTTAGAACAATTTTAGTATGGACTCTATTAGATTATACCAGGGAATTTTTGTTCACCTTTTTTTAGTGTGGAAATGGTATCATGGTTATGTAGAAGGTCTTATTTTTAGAAATAACATGCTGAATTAATCAGGATTCTCCACTGAAACAAAAGTGAAAGGAGAGAGGGGGGGGAGAGAGAGAGAGAGAGAGAAGAGAGAGATAGAGAGATTTAGATGAATTAACTCATGTAACTGTGGAAATAGACAAATTCAAATTCCATAGGGCAGGACACAAGCTGGAAACTCAAATATAGGTGATTCTGAAATATGGCACATCCAATCTCCATAGCGGAGGCTGCAAGCTGGAAAATCTGATGAAGGTAAAGTTCAATTCCTTAGGTTAATTGTGCTTTTTCTTAGTGCTTCAGCTCAAATATAGACACCAGTCTATTCCTTGATGCCTAACAGCACAGCATAAATCAGATTGTAACATTTTAAAAATATTTTTTTAACAAAACATCTGTGATCTATCTTTCTTTTTCTCTTATTTTTACATTTTCATTAATTTACAGAGATATAATTTATGTATAGTGAAATAGGTCAATTTCAAATGTATAACTGAAGACACTTTGACAATGTATATAATCATGTAGCCATCACCAACACCAATCGATAGAACATTTCTATTACACATCTTTATGCCCTTTTTCAATCAATCTATCCCCACTCACTGCCCCAGGCTTCAACAGAATGACATTTTAACCCTTGAGTTCCCTGTTCTAGAATTTCATTTGAATGGGATCCTGAGTATATACTAATTTGTGTCAAGCTTCTTTCACTCAGCAAAATGATTTTTTAGGTTCATACATTAGGTTGCATGTATCAATATTCTGCTCATTTTGGTCTCTGAATTTTATTGCATTATGTGGATATACACCATTTGTTTACCCATTCACCTTTTAATGGACATTCGAGTTGATTCCAGGTTTTGGCTATTATGAATAAAACCAAATGTATATTCACGTAATATTTTTTTCCCTGTGGACAGATTTTCATTTCTTTTGGGTAAATACATAAGAGTTTAACTGCTGGTTTATATTGTAAGTGTATCTTTACCTTACTTTATAAAAAAAAAACTGAAACGTTTTCAAAAGTGATTGTGCCATTTTACAATACAACCAGTAATACGAAAATTCCAATTTCTTTGAATTTTTGTCAGCACTTGGTATTGTCAGTCTTTACAATTTTAGTTAATTGTATATCATCATTGTTTTAATTTTCATTTCTCTGAAGACTATTGACTGATACCACATTTACTTATATAAGCAATTTAGATGTCTTCTGTGAACTGCCATTCAAATATTTTCTCATTTTTGTTGACTTGTTCATCTTGTTATTATTGACTTGATACTTCCCTCTAGATTCGGAATAGAGGTCCTTTGTCAGATATGTGTATTAAAAATATTGTTTTTTGGCGTATGGTTTACATTCACAAATTCTTAATGACATCTTTCAAGATACAGAAGTCATAAATTTTGATAGAGACCAACTGATTGACATTTTGTTACATGGTTAGTGTTTTTGTTGTTGTTGTTTGGCCTGTCTACCTGCCTAATAAATCTCCACTTAACAAAGTACAAAAAGATTTTTCTATGCTTTCTTCCAGAAATATTATAATTATAGTTTTACATTTAAATATATGCTATACTTTGAGTAGATTTTCATATATGGTATGCCATGAGTTGAGATAGGAGTTGAGGTTCATTTTTTCCACATGAATATTCAATTATCTAGCAATATATTTTGAAATTATTATATAATCCCCAACTGGATTGCCCTGGAACATTTGTTAATAAGATAAATTTGTTTATGGATTTTCATATGCCTTCTCTCTCTCTCTCTCTCTCTATATATATATATATATATATGTCATATTATATATCTTTGCATATGGGCTGTGTTTATAGACTTTCTATGCTATTGACTTATATGTCTCTTTGTATTTCATTATCACACTGTCTTGATTACTGTTTTTTATGGTACCTCTTAAAATCAGCCAGTATAATTCCTACATCTTTATTATTCTTTGCAAAGTTGTTTTAACTCTTCTATGTATTTTGCATTTCTATACACAAATTTAAACCAGTTTGACAAATTCTTCCACATCCCTGTGGAGTATATTTGATTAAAACAACACCAAGGCTTTTGGTCACTAAACATGGCAGTATAAGATGCTTCGAGGTGCCATTCCCCCATAAAAATCTTTGAACAACTGACAAAATCTGGGGAAGCCGTCTTCCTCAAATCTCCAGAAAATAGTTAAAGGATTTCAGTATCTGGGTGAGTACTGAACCAAGAAAGTATAGCTTTAAAAGCAGTACAAGAAGCTCGTGGTGACCTTGCATCTTCTTCTAATGCCTCCCCAGCACAGTGTGAAGCCAGTCTACTTACCCACTGTCGTTCCTTGGCCCTTTTCTGAAGTGAGCAGCATAACCTCCATCTGCATCCTGGGATGTGTGTATGTTAGTGTCAATCTATGATGAGGTAGAATGAAACACTGAACCAGGAAACTCACCTATGACTCACCCTCATAGAATTTGTACTGCAAGCAAAAGCAACTTGCCAACAGTAAAAGCAGGGTAAGAAACAATTAAGTCAAGCATCTTAGTACAAAAGATTGCCAGCTTTAACATACAATAGATAGATAGGAGAGGAATAAATTCTAATTCATAATCTAGGGGGCAACCAAAGTCCTGTAAACAGGGGAATTTGTAAGACCATAAGCTAGCACAAGCCCAGAACAAGGGGCAGGCTCAAAAAAGAGGGTGACACCCCAAGCTTCACATTTACCTTGGGCTGATCTTATTGATAAAAATGATGAACCCTGAAGGAGAGCACCAGTCAGTGAATGCAGAGCCAGTTTGCAAATGCTGTGAAAGGTGTTTTTACTTTGGTTTGTTTGTGTTTGTGAGTTCTACCACTGGGGAATATCTCGATTTTATTATTATCTGACTACAAACTTAAGGAAGAAAAACTTCAGAACTAAATCCCAGAGTTAACACTTTAAAATATTAAAATGCACGGTGTGCAACAAATAATTATTAGATAAACAAAGAAACAGGAAACAGTGGTCCACAAACCTAGAAGATACAGAAAAATTCAAAGGAAGAACTAAATGGTGTGAAGAAAGCAATGAAAGAATAACAGGATAATCTCAATTTAGACACAGAAGTTTTTAAACATCAACAAACAGAAACTAAGGATTTGAAGATAAAAATAACTAATTTGAAAAATTCTCTGTATGGTTGCAAGAGCAGATCAGAGTGGCAGAAAAAGGAATCATTGAATTTTAAAGATAAGACCATTGAAATTATTTAAACTGAGAAGCAGAAAGAAAAAGAATGAGAAAACTGAAGCTACTTTTAGAATACCATCAAGCTTGCCAATATATGCATTATGTGAGTCTGCTTCAGTTTCCTAGCCTGCTTAAAGCAGATACCATAAAATGTATTGATTTACACAATGGGAAATTATAAGCTTGCAGTTTGAGAATGTGAGAATGTCCAAATCAAGCCATTATCAAGGCAATGCTCTCTTCCTGAAGTCTGGCTACCAGGAAAGCCTGATTCCTCTGCCACATGGCAGGGTACATGGGGGCATCTGCTGCTCTCTCCATTCTCTTCCAAGTTTCATTGACTCCATGGCTTTCTCTTTTTCCCTCTATACTCATTCTTTTTATGAAGGACTCCAATAAGAAGACTAAGATCCATCCTGAATGAGGTGGGTCATACCCTAACTAAAGAAGCATCATCAAAAGATCCTAATTATAATGGATCCACACCCACAGGAATGGATTATAGTTAGGAACATATCTTTCTTAGGTACATACAGCTTCAAACCACCATGGAGTCCCAGAAGGAGAAAAAAGGGAGGAAGTGTCAGAAATAATATTCAAAGAAATAATGTCAGAAAACTTCCCAAATTTAATAAAATACATGGATTTGCACATTCAAGAAGCCCAACAAACACCAAACAAGATAAACTCGGAGAGAACCATGGTGACAGACAAAGTTGTCAAACTGTCAAATACCAAGGAGAAGAAGAGAGTTCTGAAAGCTGCAAAATGAAAGTGAAGTGTTATGTACAAGGGATACTTGACAAGATCAACTGCTGACTTCTCCTCCAAAACTATGAAGGTAAGAAGGCAGTGGAGCAAAGTAAAGTACTGATAGAAAACCAACCAAGCAAAATTATCTTTCAAAAATGAGGGAGAAATTATGACAGTCCCAGATATACAAAAGCTGACCTGTCATACAAACAAAGCTAAAGAGTACTCTTTAGACAGAAAGGAAAAGACTCTAGACAGTGGTTCACAGTGGAATAGACATGTCAGCTGAAAGTGAAAAGATGGAAAAGCATATAATGTAATAAGTTTATTATTCAAGAAAACACTCTTTTTTTTTAACAAATCAATTTTATTGATACATCTTAATAAAGCATAAATCCATCCAAAGTGTACAATCAATGGTATTCAGTGTAATCACATATTTGTGCATTCACTTCAATGATTCTTAGAGCACTTTTGTTATTCCAATAATAATAATTAACAAACAAACAAAAAAAACCTCATCACTTCTCAATCTCTCTATCCTTCCCCTGCTGTACATATCTGCTATTCTTTTTCTTCTCTCTAGTATACTTGTATTTATCTTTGTAAAAACAATCTTATATATGCAATATTCAAGTTTTACATGAGGTTTTACTACCTTATACAGTCCCACATTACATTTCTTAACTTCCTTTCTAGTAATATACATGACATTAGATTTTCCTTTCAACAACTGTCAAACCATAGAAGAGCTCTGCTAGTCAAAAACACCATAATATGCGTTCACCATTTCTCTTCAATTCCAAAGATTTACAAACAACATTTTTACCAATTCTGCACAGATTAACCCTTAACTTTCCATTCACTAACCTCCTTCTATTTTCAGGTGACCTATATTCTAATTATTAACTCCATGAGTTTACACAATATTTTTAGTTCATAATAGTGCAATCATACAGTATTTGTCCTTTTGTGTCTGGCTTGCTTTACTCAACATAATGTCCTCCAGGTTCATCCATGTTGTCATGTTTCATGACTTGATTTTTTCTTACTGCTGCATAATATTCCATCATGTGTATACATCACAATTTTTTTTATCTCTTCATCAGTTGATGGACTCCTGGGTTGTTTGCAACTTTTGGCAATCATGAATAATGTTGATATGAACATTGGTGTGAGATGTCTGTTCATGTCTCTGTGCTTAGTTCTTCTAGGTATATACTTAGTAATGGTATAATGGTTCACATGGCAAGTCTATATTCAACTTCCTTTGGAACTGCCAAACAGTCTGTCACAGTGGCTATACCATTTTACTTTCCCACCAACAGTGAATAAGCATTCCTAACTGTCCACATCCTCTCAAACATTTTCAGTGTTCCAAATTTTTAATAGTGGGCAATCTGAAACATGTGAAATGGTATCTCAATTTAGTTTAGATTTGTATTTCCTTAATCACTAGTGATGTTGAACATTTTTTCATGTGTTACTTCACAGTTTGCATTGCTTTTTAGACAATTGACTTTTCAAGTCTTTTGCCCATTTTAAAAATTGGGACATTTGTCTTTTTATTGTTGAGTTGTATGATCTCTTTGTATATCATGGATATTAAACCTTATTTGTGATGTGGGTATGTGATTGCCAAACATTTTCTCCTATTGAGTAGACTGCCTTTTCACCCTTTTGATAAAGTCCTTTGAGGTGCAAAAGTGTTGAATTTTGAGGAGGTCCCATTGATCTATTTTTTTCTTTTGTTGCCCTGCTTTGGGTGTAAGGTTTGAGTAACTATCCCCTACCACAAGATCCTGAAGATGTTTTCCCACATTTTTTTCCAGGAGTTTTATGATTGCTTTTTCTTTATTTAGGTCCATCATCCATTTGGGTTAATAAGGGCCCCCTTTCTCTCTTTTGGATAAGGATATCCATTTCTCCCAGCACCATTTGTTGAATAGACTTCTCTTGCACAGCTGGGAGGGCTTGACTGCCTTCTCAAAAATCACTTGACTGTAAATAAGAGGGTCTATTTCTGAGTTCCTGAACTGGTTCCATTGGTCAACGTGTCTGTCTCTATGCCAGTACCATGATGTTTATACTACTGTTGCTAAGTAATATGCTTTAAAGTCAAAGTGAGAGTCCTCCAACTTCGTTCTTCTTTTTTAAGCTCTTTTTTGTTCAGGGCTCCTTGCCTTTCCAAATCAGCTTGATCATTGGCTTTTTGATTTCTGCAAAAAAGGCTGCTGGGATTTTTATTGGGATTGCAATGAATCTGTAAATCAGTTTGGGTAGAATTCACATCTTAATAGTCTTCTAATCCATGACCATGGAATGTCCTTCAATTTATTTAAGTCTTTTTCAATTTTTTTAAAAGATGTTTTGTAGATTTCTGAAAATAGGTCCTTTATGTCCTGGTTAAGTTTATTCCTACATATTTGATTGTTTTAGTTGCTAATATAAATGGAATTTTTTTTCTGAGACTCTGTTCCATTTTTTCCACTCTCCTTTATTTCTGTTCTCCTGTCTTTTCCAGTTCAGATGTTCTGTCTCTGAAATTACTAATTCTGTCTTTGAGCAATTCAAATCTGTGCCTCTAACATATTTTTATGTTATGTTATGTGCCTCTAACATATTTTTAATCTCATCCATAGTGTCTTTCATTCCCATAAGGTCTGTTACTTTTCTTTGGAGGCTTTCAAATTATTCTTTATCCTCCCCCTGTGTCTTTTTAATATAATTTATTTCTTTAGCCATATTTTCTTTAAATTCTGTAATTGAATTAGGAGAATTATGTAATTATCAGTGATTAATTGTCTTAATTCCTGCATCTTTTCAGGATATTTGGTTAGTTCCTTTGCCTGGGCTGTCTCTTCCTGTTTTCTAGTATGGCTTGTAATTTTTTCCTGATGTCTAGGTATCTGAATATGTTGGTGAATTTACTCTGATGACCAATTTTTTTCTCTTTCATATTGTTGTTTTTTTTTCACAGCTCTTCTTTGATATTTCAGTCAATTTATTCTAAGTCTTTAAAATTACCCAGATTACATTATCAAAATTGGACCAGGGACTCACTAATGGGGTGCATATTTTCTCCCAGGGATTAAAATATGGAGAGAACTGAAAACAGTTTTCATTCATAAAATTTCCAGACTGGCCTGAAATGGCTCTTGGCAGCACACCTTTTCATAAAGTTGTTCCTGTGTTGAATCTGCAACATGGCAATTCACGGTGGACTCTGCTGGCTGAATTCACTGAAGAAAAGCCCCCCAACTCCCCTTCATTTTTCCCTTGAAACAGCTGACAGGGAGGAAGATGTCTGTTCCCCTTTCAGTCAGCTGCAGTGAGCCAGGGGTTTTACCCCAGCTTAATATCTTGGGGGTGGGGGAGGAGAGCCCTTCTCAGCCACCATGGGGGCTTGGTAACTCACGTCTGGTGTTTTGGGTTCTTCATCTCTATATCCCTCACCCTTCTGGGAGTTGTGTAGCACTGTCCTGGGCTACTGACCCCCAAAGAAGTTCCCTCAGACAGCTTTTGGCTTTTTTTCTGTTTTTTTTTTGAAAGCATTGAGCCCTGCCTGTTAGTCTGATGCTGTCTTCCCACAACCCTGTAATATGTTTTAAAATAGGAAGGGTGAGTTGTATTAGTCAGCCAAAGGGGTGCTAATGTGAAATACCAAAAATGGGTTGGTCTTTATAAAGGGTATTTATTTGGTGTAGAAGTCCACAGATACCAGGCCATAAAGTGCTAAGTTTCTTCTCTCACCAAAGTCCATTGCCACGTGTTGGAGCAAGACAGCTGCCAACATTTGCCAGGGTTCAGGCTTCTTGGGTTCCTCTCTTCCTGGGGCTGCATTTCTCTCCCGACTTAGCTCCTCTGGTTACTCCACAAGGTCAGCTGTAGACTATCAGGCGAACGCTCCCTTCTCTTCTCCTGGGGCCTTCTGTCCAACATCAAAACTCCAACATCAAAACTGCTTCTCAAAAACTGCTTCAACTCTGTTCTTGCCATGCCTTTTATATTTGATTCCCCACCCACCAAAGGGTGGGGCTCAAGCCCTACTGACGTGGCCCAGTCAACACCCTAATCATAACTTAATCATGCCCAGATTAACAGATCAGTTTACAAGCATGATCCAATTATATTTTTGGAATTAATTATTACATCAAATTGCCAAACAGCTACAGTGAGTTCTCCAACTTTGTTCTTCATTTACAAATTGATTTTGGCTTTTCTGGCACATTACCCTTCCATTTAACTTTGATGACTGGCTTTTCAATTTCAGCCAAGAAGGATGTTTGGATTCTGATTGGAATTGTGTTGAATCTGTAAATCACTTTGAGTAGAATTAACATAATAACAATATTTAGTCCTCCAAACCATGAACATGAAATTTTCTTACCTTCATTTAAGTATTCTTTGATTTATTTTAATGATGCTTAGTTAGTTTCCATGTACTTGTCCTTTACATTCTTGGTTAAATTTATATAATTCTTTCAGTTGTTATTGTAATTTTTAAAATTTCCACTTCAGATTGTTCATTACTAGTGAATATGATACTACTAATTTTTGCTTGTTGATCTTCTACCCTGTAAATTTGTGGAATTTGTATATTAGCTCTAGAAGCCTTTTTGTGGATTTTTCAGAATTTTACAGAATTTTCTATATACAGAACAATAGCATCTGAAAATAGGGAAAATTTTACTTCTTCCTTTATAATTTGGTTGCCTGCTATTTCCCTCTCTTATCTAATTGCTCCTGTTAGAATTTCCAATACAATGATGAATAACAGTGTTGACATGGATCATCCTTCTCTTGTTCCTGATGCTAGAGATACAGCTTTCAGTCTTTCACCACTGAGTATGATTTTAGCTGTGGCTTTTTAATTTGTGCCTTTATTATATTTAAATAGAGGAAGCTTCCTTCTATTCCTAGTTTTCTAAGTGCTTTTTTATCAAGAATGTTTACTGGATTGTATTAAATGCCTTTTCTGCAACAATTGAGATAATCAAGTGATTTTTTTCATTCATTCTATTGATGAGGTATATTACATTAACTGATTCTCTTAAATGCAAGTCAAAATCACAATTATATACCATTTCACACACTCTAGTATGGCTACTACTAATAAAATGGAAAATAATTGTTGGAGAGGATGTGGAGAAATAGGAACACTCATTCATTGTTGGTGGTAATGAAAAATGGTGCAATTGTTGTGGAAATGTTAGGTTGATCTTCAGGAAGTTATGTATATAATTATCATATGACCCAGAAATCTCACTTTTAGGTATATACCCAAAAGAAATGAAAGCAAGGACATGAAGAAATATCTGCACAAAAATGTCCATAGCAGCATTGTTCAAAATTGTCAATATTTAGAAACAACCCCATGTGCATCTGTATATTACTAGATAAACAATATAATATATACATAAAATGTAAGGAAGGAATGAATTTCTAATGCACAACAGCATGGATGAGCTTCAAAGACATCATATTGAGTAAATTAAGACAGACACAAAAGGAAAAATATTGTATGATCTCAGTGTATGAAATACTTGGAATAAGCAAATTGATAAAGTGAGTGAAGATTATAATACACGTTATCAGGGGCCACAGTAAAGGTACAGAATGGGAGTTGATGCTTAATTGGTAAAGAGTTTCTGTTTCAGTCAATGGAAAAGTTTTGAAAAAGGATAGTGTTGATGGTAGCACAACAATTTGTAAGTAAATTAACAACTCTGAATTATATATTTGAATGTGATTAAAAGGTTGACTTTTACAGGGATATATATATACACACACACATGTATATAACTAAAAAAGTTCCATATATATATACATATATATAGCAAAAAAATCCACATATATATACACACACACATATATATATAACTAAAATAACCACATAGGATTGTACAACATAAACTATGAAGCCTAATGTAAATGATAGACTATAGTTAATAAATTCATCATTTTTATCAAAGAAACCATACTAATACATCACATGCATAATAAGGAGAACCATGTTTGGGCTATATAGGAACTCTATACTTCCTGCATGAATTTTCTGTAAATACAAGTTCTCTAATAAGGAACAAAACAATATCAAATGTACAGATTCATTGACATCTTAACAATGTTAAGATTTTCAATGCATGAGTATATCTCTATTTATTTATGTCTCCTTTTTTCTTAGCAATATTTTGTTATTGTCATTGTACAATTCTTTCACATATTTTGTTAGGCATATTGTATAATATTCATGTTTTTATGCCATTTTAGAAGGTATTTATTTATTTTTATTTTTAATTCCTAACTGTATGTTCCATATATTCTGAGACATTGCTAAATTTTATATGTCAGTTATGGTAGCTTTATTGTTAGAATTTTCCAGGCACATGATTGTGTTTTCTGCAAATAATGTATGATTTTTTTTTTCCTTTTTGCATTTACTAATTGTCATTGTACAATTTTGAATTGAAAAGTGGAAAACAGATATCATTGTTTAATTCCCAATCTTACGGATAAAGCATTTTTTTTTAAATCATGAAGTATGGTGTCAGCTATATCTTTTTCATGAATGTTGTTAATTGGTTTCAGAAAGTTATCATCTATTCCTAGTTTGATATGAATTTTAATAATGAATAATAATTTAATTCTGTGAAATTCTTTCTCTATATCTATTGAGATGCTCATTTTTTTTCCCTTTAGTCTCCTAATATGATAAATTTCAAATGTTAACTCAACTTTACATTCCTTGGATTAAACTTTTAAATTAAATTATTAATTTGCTTGTAAAGTCCTTGTCTGGTTTTGCAATGAGGATATTGCTGGCTTCATAGAATAGTACAAGAAGTTTTTGTTTCCATCCTATGTTGGAAAGATATATTTTCTTCTTTAAATATTTGATAGGTGTATTAGTCAGCCAAAGGGGTGCTAATGCAAAATACCAGAAATGGGTTGGTCTTTATAAAGGGTATTTTTTGGGGGTAGAAGTCCCCAGTTACCAGGCCATAAAGCGTAAGTTTCTTCTCTCACCAAAGTCCATTGCCACATGTTGGAGCAAGACAGCTGCTGACGTTTGCCAGGGTTCAGGCTTCTTGGGTTCCTCTCTTCCTGGGGCTGCATTTCTCTCTGGGCATAGCTCCTCTGTTTCCTCCACAAGGTCAGCTGTAGACTATCAGGTGAATGGCTCTCTTCTCTTTTCCTGGGGCCTTCTCTCCAACATCAAAACTCCAACTTCAAAACTACTTCCATTGTCCTTTGCTTTGCCTTTTATATTTGATTCCCCCACCCACCCAGGGGTGGGGCTGAATGCTCTACTGATGTGGCCCAGTCAAGGCCCTAAGCATAACTTAATCATGCCCAGATTAGCAGACCAGTTTACAAGCATGATCCAATTATATTTTTGGAATTCATAATTACATCAAATTGCCCATTGGCTACACTCTACCCTCTGAATTCCAAAAAATACATTACAATATTCAAAAACCCTTAAATCAATAACAATTCAAGTACAAAATCATATCATAGGCAGTTTAAGGAAATACAGTTTGTCTTGGGGCAAAGTCCTGTCAGCTATAGACCTCTGAAACTTACAAAATCATTTAACTACTTCCAATACACAAATGGAAAGACAAAGGATAAACATTTTCATTTTCATAAGGAGAAATTGGGATGTTAAACATGAGTCATGGATCCTCTACAGTTCAGTAAACCTGCAGGGCATCCTCCATTCAATTTCAAAGTCTGTGAGTCATTCTTAAGATGATGGTTTCTTCTCCTTGGGGCCACATGGGGACCCACCCTTTCCACAGGCTTGCCCAATGGCCATTTTCTTGGTTCCATCCTCATCAAGCATCTGGGTGTCCACCAAGCTCCAGACCTCACCCTTCAAGAGTGTTGGGGTGATTGCCACACCTTATCCAATCTTCAGGTTAGAGTCTTAGCCCCCTAGTACAGTGTGGTGAAGACAACATTCCCCCTAACCTTTGGTGGCATATAGGTTCAACCCTCTCAGAGCAATGGGTTGACCACCTTGCCTTCTCGAATCCGGGGGACAGGAGCATCCCTCTCAGAACTATGGGGTCCTGACCTTAACCGCCTTAATCTTTGAGGAATGTGCTCCACCCTTCCCTGTACCCTGGGGCAGAAAAACTCTTCTTGAACATCAAGTGGGAACATCCACCCTCTTCCACTGCTGGGGCAAACTCACCCTCTTTGTACACATGGGCGGGACTCCTCTCTTGGCCCAAGGTGATGTCTTAATTCCTGATCTCAGCTTCCATGGTTTTCTCTTTAAAGTTGTTTCTTCTTCAATCTCTCCTTTCCATGTCCTTTTTAGTCCAAACAAGCAATGGTTTTGTTCATACAGCGCTCTCAAAAATGTTGTTGGTTTAGCATGCAAGAAGCAGGGGTCCAAGCCATCAGACAGTCAGACTTTCCACAAGTCTTTCCGAGATAACTGCATCTTCAATTATGATTTACAAGTTTCAGATTTAATTAAGTTTTCAAATGTGACACTTTCATCTGGAAACTTGATTTCCAGAAACTTGGAAGTTCTGGAATCAGTATCTGTTTTCTTTGTGCCCAAAAGTTCAGTCCTTAGTGTATTTCACTCATCTAGTATTTTGCTATAAGCTGCAAGGAGAAGCCAAGCCACATTTTCCGAGTTTACCTTGGAAAGTTCTTCAGCTAAATGTTCCAGTTCACCATTTTCAAATTCTGTCTTCCATATAACACCAGGACTTAATCTTGCTAAGTTCTCTGCAACTTTAAAACATGGATCGCCTTTCCTTCAGTTTCCAATAATAGTTCCATCATTTACTTCTAAGGCATCATAGAAAGTCTCTTCAGTTTCCATATTGCTATCAACAGTTTCTTCAAAGTGATCTAGGCCTTTTCCATCAAGCATTTCACAATTCCTCCAAAAAATACCCCTTACCCATTTTTAAAACCGTTCCAACATTTTGGTAATTGCAAAAGCACTTCCCCACTCCTCAGTACCAAATTCTGTATTAGTCAGCCAAAGGGGTGCTAATGCGAAATACCAGAAATGGGTTGGTCTTTATAAAGGGTATTTATTTGGGGTAGAGTTCCCCAGTTACCAGGCCATAAAGTGTAAGTTTCTTCTCTCACCAAAGTCCATTGCCACGTGTTGGAGCAAGACAGCTGCTGACGTTTGCCAGGGTTCAGGCATCTTGGGTTCCTCTCTTCCCAGGGCTGCGTATCTCTCCAGGCTTAGCTTTCCTGTTTCCTCCACAGGGTCAGCTGTAGACTATCAGGCAAATGGCTCTCTTCTCTTCTCCCGGAGCCTTCTCTCCAACATCAAAATCCAACATCAAAACTTTTCCACTGTCCTTGCCTTGCCTTTTATATTTGATTCCCCCACCCACCAAGGGGTGGGGCTGAATGCCTTACTGAGGTGGCCCAGTCAAGGTCCTAATCATAACTTAATCATGCCCAGATTAGCAGACCAGTTTACAAACATGATCCAATTATATTTTTGGAATTCATAATTACATCAAATTGCCCAAGGGCTACAATAGGCTTCACAAATGAAAACACATGGGCTTGAAATAACATGTCATTTAGACTTTCTATTTATTCTTCTGTCAATATTTGTAATTTGTATCTACCTAGCATTTTATAATTTTCATAAAGATTGTAGTATGATTTGGTAGAACATTATTCAAAATATCCCTATATTAACTTTAACATCTGTGGAACCTGAAGTTATATCCTCTATTTAATTTCTAATTTTGTGAATTTTCATTGTCTTTTATCTTTATTAATCTGTTCAGATATTTATCAATTTTAGATCTTTTTAAAGAACTAATTTTGATTTCATAGATTTTTCTCTATTATCAATCTGCTTTGTATTTCATTTGTTATAGTTCTTTTCTTTATTGTTTCTATAATCTTATTTGGTAAATAAAATCTTATCAAATTTGCTAAATTTTGGCTATTATTTCATCAAATATATTATGTATCTCCCTCTTCTGGGACTCATTCTAAAACTTGTGCTTTGAGAGTCAGTGAGCAAAATGAATTTAAAGAAAATTCCTGATTTTCTAAACATCATGATTGAGAGAAGATGAGTTTGGCTGCTCTTATAGTATTTTAAAGATGAGTATATAGTTCCTGACCTAATGGCGTTTCCATAAGAATAGAGACCTGTGGTAACTGAATATGAAGAGTGAATTATAAAGTGACCATCATAATGAAAATGCAGAATTTTTGGCATATGCACTTGTGTAGCTTTTGGTGGTGGTGTGACTCCGTGCTTTATATTGTTTTTGGAAAGAAACAACAAAATTTCTGCCTTTATATTTTCTAAGTAAACTTACCAGAAAATATAAAGTGTGTGCTGGGACTTAGAAATCATTTAAAAATGATGTTGAATTGGATCAAAGAACGGATCCCTAAATTGTTATGTGTCTGGCTAGTTGATGACGTTTGATCACAATTTCCCCCTTATTTCCTGTCTATTTCACTCACAATCATTTTTCTTACTATTTACTATCAATTAGTTTGGATGTCATTCTTATAATCATGTAAAATTTTCTAAGAATATGAATTGTTTTCAGGGTATGATGCTTGGCTAGCAATATCATAAGACTTGATTTATAGAATTATAAAATCTCTTCTAAAACATAAATACAGTGAGAAAGAAAGAGCTAATTCTAACATAAAGGGAATAAGCATATATATATTTAAATTCATGCTTAAACCTTTCCAAGAAGTTAATCTTAGGAACATTATTTGTTCTCTCTGGTATTCTTTGTTGTTTTTATTCTGTCTATCTCTCATGCTTTATATTTATTTTTTTATTTATGTTCCCATGATACTCAAGCACATTTTTTGCACTGAACAGATTTGTGAGGAATTTGTTTGTTTCCAGTGAATTTATTGCTTAGAGAAAAGTTGAGATTTTGAACAAAAATGTAAACTTTTTTCAGTCCACTTGACAAGTCTACTTTATTCCAAATTTAGAAGAACTGATTCATAAATTTCTTCAGATTCTCAGAACTAGCATATCTGATTAGCAGCAACTCAGTTTTAGGGCATCAATTTGCTATTGGGTTTTTCTCAGTGAAAGTAGCATAGATTTATGTATGGTGAAATTTTAGGTTATAAAAACAATAGACAGTCTACTACTATTACTACTGTTACTGCCACCTAAAAACAAAACAACATTTATTGAGAGCTTACTTCATGCTAAGAAATGTTGTAACCACTTTTCATGTATTAACCCATTTAATTTTCTTAAAATCAATATGAAGTAAATATAATTTGCATATCTATATAAACACAAAAAACATGGCAACCTCAAGTTTAATTAAATTGCCAAAGGTTTCACACTAAGTTTGAATTCAGGCACTTGGGCTCTAAAGTTTACCCTGTAAAAGAACAAAATGGTTAGTTTTGTCCTCCAATGAATAAATATATCATTATTTAGTGTACTTAGTGGTTATATGAATTAATTGGGCTCTTGTTTCAACAGATAACATTTGCTCTTTGAGATTACTGTTATATAACTTGTATAAATTATATAACTTGCATAAATTTTAGGGAACTTTGATATTCAGTACAAAGTCTGTGAATCATTTACCTTAAATGTTAAGCAGAAAACCAAGTCTTCACCTTTGTTTATAAAATGGTGATTTCTGCAAGTCCTTAGGTAGTAATTTGAGCCTTTTGTGGACCCCAGAAAATTATGTTCTTAAATTGGTCCGTTTCTGTGGGTGTGGGACCCTGTGATTGTTTTGGATTCAGCTGAGGGCTATTTGATTGGATTGCTTCAGTGAGGCCTAGCCCAGGGTGGATCTTGATCCTCTTGCTAGAGTCCTTTATAAATGGGAGAGGGGAGGCTTCAGAAACAGAGAAAACTCCTAGAAGCTGACTGAGGAGGCCCAGGAATCCAAAAGCTGAAATCAATGGAACACAGAAGCTGAGATGAGGAGAGGAGAGAAATGAGCAGATGTTGCCATGTACCTGATCATCCACAGCTGCAGCTTGGGGAGAATGCAATTCCTGATGAAGCCTTGATTTGGACATTTTTCTCAGCCTCATAATTGAAAACTTTTCAATAAATAAATCCCCGTTATAAAATCCAACCCATTTCTGGTATATTGCCTTAGAAACTTTTAGTAAACTAAAACACCTAATAAATAGCATATTTTTAAGAAATGCAAGATTTTTGTATGAAAATACTGATGGTTCCAACCTGAATCTAGCTAAATATGTATTTATTTCTATTTCTTCTTGTAAATCAGAAAAAAAAACAAACATGTTAATAGTGTAGTAGATTGAACAGTAGGTTCCCCAAGATCGGTTTACCAGAAAACTTTGAATGTAATAAAATTTGGAAAAGAGTATTTGCATAATTATATTAAGGACCTTGAGATAAGGCTAATGCAAATAATGCAAATAAGAAAAAAAATTACCTTTCAAATTTCATTTTCATTGAGGGTGGGAGATGTTATGTGCTGACACCCAAATAAACAGGTGTTGATTGAAGCCTTTTATGTTCTCCCCTGTATTATATGTATTGGAACTTTGTGAACTATATTTCTTAGAATCCCTTGCTATCTGTGTTTCAGTATATGCCCCTCCAATGAAAGGCATGTATTTTAGAAATGCAGAATTGTAAATTGTTCCATAGACAAGAAAAAGCAGATATAGGTGTAGACTGTAGCATATCGTGACTTTGCAGTGTTCTCTGAGAATTTCCTTAGAATTGTTTGTGTCAATGCTGAAGGCAGTTGTGACCACTTGCTAAAAGTTTCCTGCAGGTCCCTTATGTTGGATTTAGTAGCAAAATATGAGAACTATTGCAAGAGTCTCTGACCTTCTCTATTTTAACACTTTTCAACTCTTTTCTAAGCATCCAACTCCCAGTGTTTAGCATTTTTCAGATTGAAATACTTTACTGAGTTCTGTTTACTAGATTGAAGGCTGATTGATACAGGATATAGTAAAAGTGGTTCCAGGGAACACATCTGCAAAAATGGAAACCTGGTATTCTTTATCTGATTTGGTTAATTTCAAAGGTAGTGATGATTACAGAACCATAGGAAAATTGGTTATTAGTTCTTAACATTCAATGAAAATCACGTGTGAATTATCATATGAATCATATGAATTATTTCTCTGGATTATATTGGATTGGGAAGGCTAGGAAGGGTATGGGTGATAAAATGACTGCTGAAGTAGAGAATTGAACAGGAATAATGACTCTGATTTTGGGGTGGACTATTTGCTTTGGTCTTCACACAAGCAGGCTTACATATAAAAAATGACATGGTTAAGGCTTTACATTTGGAGCTGAAAGCATGGCCAGATTTGATAGAGATTTTAAGTGTTCCTTAAAATTAGATTTTATCATATCTAGCCTGTGGACTAATAGTATTAGTATGAGATGAAAATTTGATTTTTCAGGTCGTAACATTACAAATCAATTTGGATTTATGGTTTTGTCAAGTTTCTTACATGGATATTATTGTATTGATAGGGAAAGTTATAACCTAAAAAGTTGGAAAAGTGGCATTTAGATAGATTCAGAAGAAACCAGTCTTTAAAATGTCAAATTTCAAGAAGTAAATTTTCTCATTAAAAATAACTTTCAATCCTGCTTAAGAAAGCTAGAACCCCTTTCCTGGAAGACTTTAACTGTCTTACTTCAAACTCTGACTTTAATTTAGTTGCTGATTCTCATTAATATCTAACCACATCACTATGTTACAGACCCAGAACTAGAGGAGACTTTGTCATATGCTAATGTAATGAACACAATATCTGAACAGAGAGGAGATAATTTGCACACACACACATGCACATGTACACAATCTCTGTTAACAGAACCTGGGGAAGTGCATAAAAATGGACTCTAAGATTAGGTAGGACAAAATCAAGCCAAGTGTATCAGTATGGGTGAACTTACCAAAGAAGCTAGGTTTATTGTCTTAACTAAAAAATCTGGGATTGACTCTATGAGTTTTCATAGCTCATTGGTTGATTCTTGAGTTCAACAGTGGTCATCATTAAATGAAGTCCCAATGCCCAAATTTTCTTGGTATAATGTAGAAGGAGAAGTCCAAAGGGTTAGGAATATTGAAACTTTGGAATAGATTTTTCTTGTCTGACTTATTCACTCAACTCCTAGCTATGAATCCTTGATTCCAAGAGGTGTTTTAGGTGATAACAACCTTTATAAATAATTGAACGATAGATATCATTATCATTAGGGAACTTTACAGTTGATGATTTCAAGAGTCTGGGAAAAGTCAGCATTAAAATGGTCTCCATAATTTCTTGGTGATGGTAAGATCACAGAACAGTAGGAGTCAAATATTTGCTCTTAAAGTGGTTTAGGAGGAGTTGCAAGATGGCATCGGTTTAAATGTTCATTCACCATCTTTCTCACAAAAAATGGCTGAGTGAGGGTGGGACCCTACAGGAGTGAGCTTTTTTGGGAACCCACAGAGCAGGAGGCTTCAGGGCATTGATCTGGAGAGAGCTGGACAAAGAGATAAATTGCTCAAAGTAAAACCCTGTGTTTCTTCCCCTGGAGGCTGTAAAATGTGGGACAGCTAAGCCCCACTCCCAAGGCAAAACCACTGTGAGCCTGGAGCCCAGACTCCTGCTGACCACCCAGTGGGAGGGAGCATTCTGCAAGAGTGGGAAAGTTCTGGTGAAGGGTGGAGAGGGGTTTCCTTTCTGTGGGTTTGGTTGCCTGGAACCCCTTTGAGCTTCGAGGAACATATCAGCTGGCTCAAGGTGGCACCAGGTAAAAGGGGAGAGATGAATCTGCTGAGGCAGCCTGATTTACTTAACCACCCTGGGAGAGAGAAACTTGGCATGGAAGAGGGTGGAGACAAGCAATTGACTAGTCCCAGGCTGAAAACTATCAAAATTTCAACTCCCTTAAGGGAGGCAGGCAGTAGGAAGAGCTTAATAAGCTTCCAAGAGCCTATTTAAGGTCCTCTGGGAGGATCTTAAGGAGGTCAGAAAGAGGTTTGAGAGTCATTTTTCCTGTGGTGACCTCAGTCACAAGGGTCCCATTTGAATTTCAAAAGGGTATTCACCCTGACCTGGAGAGGGAAGAGGGGATCCACTCATGCAGGAACAGACTGTGTGTCCTGCTGCCATGGGAGAGAAAGCAATAAGAATAGAAAGGGGGTAGTAACAGAGGATCCTAATCAACAGGGGTCTATTAAACTGGAAAGAGTCAAATCTGCCTGGGGGAAAGTGCCTGGATAGCTTTCTGAAGAGCTAACTGACCCAACAAGAAAGTTTAGCTCAGTGGAGGAGTTTCTGACTTGAATATATGAGGTCCCTAGTTAAATTCCCAGCTCCTCTTAGAGTAGTGATCCACTGGGATATCAAACATCCAACTGATACCTTAGGACAGGGAAAATATAGACATTACTTTTGAATCAGCTTCTCCTGGGTCCCTTATTTTTCTTAAAAAAAGGTTACATAAAAAAAACATTAACTTCGTTTATTCACTAAAACTTGTTTCAAAACCTGCAGAGAGAAATCTGCAGGGTAATTGACTGATGAAACTACCAGCCTGAGAAGCTCCACAAGGGCCTAAGAGGAATTGCTGTTCTTCCTTAGTTTTTGTTTGACTGCTTGCTTGTGTGTTTGTCTTTGTTTTCTTGTTTTTCTTACCTCTTTCTTCCTCCCCTTTCTTTCCTTTTCCTTTTTTTTTTTAAATTAGGTGCTGCTGGCTTGTTTCTTGTGTGCTGTGCTTCCTCTTCCTTGATTTCCTTTTTTCTATGTATACCGATTTTGTCTACCAAGGCTATCTCTTTTTCTTCCTTCATCTGTCTTCTGCTTTCTGTTGTTCTTACATTCCACCTCTCTTTGTTTAGTCCTCAATTTTTCTGGTTTCTATTTCTATCTTTTATCTATTCTGTTTTCTTTCCATTATTAAATTTTTTCTTTTTGTCCTTTCTTTTCTCTTTCCTTCTTTCTTCATCATCCTGGCCTTTTAATTTATTCTATATATTTTTTCTTTTGTTTTCCCATTTCATTGTAGGTACTCCACTTTTTTTATTCCTATTACTCTAAACTGCTTATATGAGTTAAAAATTCAATTTCCTAGGTTTTATACAGTCCCTCTTCTAACTTGTACTGCTATTATTATTATCCTTTTTCTTTTCTTCTTTCAATTTCTCTGGTCCTAATCTTTTTCTTTCAAGGGAACATAGAAAACAGTAAGGAAATAGAACAAGAAGAACAAAGTATCAAAGAGAAAACTTAACACACACACAAAAACAGCAGCTAAATAAAACCCTAGAGTAGACAGAGAAGCTAATCAACTGAATAAACCCATCAAGATAAAAAGACAACCACACAGGAACAAAAAATTACAAACCATACTAAGAAACAAGAAGACATGGCCCAGTCCAGTGAATGAACTAAAAACCAGGAAGAGATGCAGAATATTGAACAATTAATCAAAGCTTTTGAAACAAATATCATGGACCAACTTAATGAAGTGAAGGAAGAGATTAAGGATATTAAGAAGACACTGGGAGAACATACTGAAGAAATTGTAAACATACATAAAAAGATAATGGATATGATGGTGATGAATTGCACAATCCAAGAAATCAAAAAGACACTGGAAGCACATAACAGCAGATTTGAACAGGCAGAGGAAAGAATTAGCAATGTGGAAGACAGTATATCTGAAATTAAACACATAGTAGAACAGATAGATAAAAAGAAAGAAAATATCCAGTAGGGACATAGATATTTGAAGGACAACACAAAACACAAAAACATAGATATTATAAGCATTCCCAGAGGGAGAAGAGAAGGGAAAGAGGACAGAAGGAGTGTTAGAAAAAATAATGGCTGAAAATGTCCCAACCCTATTGAGGGAGATGGACGTACATGTCCAGGAAAAAAAAACACACCTCAAACAGTATAAATCCCAACAGATCTACTCCAAGACATATACTTGTCAAACTGCCCAATATTCAAGACAAAGAGAAAATACTGAAGGCAAAACAATATCAGAGAACCTTCACATACAAGGGAAGCTCAATAAGGTTAAGTATTGATTTCTCATCTGAAACCATGGAGGCAGGAAGGCAGTGGTATGACATAGTTAAGGTACTAAAAGAAAAAACTTCCAGCCAAGTTTTCTGTACCCAGCAAAGCTGTTATTTAAAAATGATGGAGAGTTCAAAATTTTCACAGATAAACAGAAATTAAGAGAGTATGCCAATAAGAAACCTGCTTTTCAAGAAATACTAAATAGATCTCTGCAGGTTGAAAGGAAAAAACAGGAGAGAGAGAGTTGGAGGAGATTTTAAGAAAAACTGAAAGACAAAAAGAAAATATAAACAGCTGATAACATACATAAACCCAAAGTAAATATGACTAATGTAAGTAATTCCTTGACAGTAATAACAATGAATGTTAATGGACTAAAATCACCAGTCAAGAGACACAGACTGGCAGAATGGATAAGGAAATATGACCCATCTATATGCTGCCTACAAGAAACCCAACTTAGACCCAGGAACACAAGAAGGCAGAAAGTGAATGGCTGCAAAACAATCTTACAAGAAAACAATAACCAAAAAAGGGTGGGAGTAGCTATACTATTATTAGACAAAATAGATTTTAAATGCAAAACTATAGTAAGAGACAAAAATGGACACTATATATTAGTAAAAGGAGTAATCTTTCAAGAAGAAAGAACAATCATAAGCATTCATGCACCTAATCAGGGTGCCTCGAAGTACATGAGGAAAACACTAGAAAAACTAAGTGGAGAAATAGATGCCTCTACAATTATAGTGGAGGACTTTAATGCACCATTATCACCATTAGATGAAACATCTTGATAGAGAATCAATAAAGAAACAAAGATTCTGAATAATACATTAGAGGATCTGGATCTAATAGACATATACAGAACACTACATCCAAATACAGCTGGATATACATTCCTTTAGAGTGCACAGGATCATTCTTCAAGATAGACCACATGGTAGGCCACAGAAAAATTCTCAATGAACTCAGAAAGATTGAAATTATAAAAACTAATTTCTCTGACCACAATGGAATGAAGCTGGACATCAGTAAGGGCCAGAGAACCAGATTAGGCACAAAGATATGAAAGTTAAACAACACACTTTTAGATAAACAATATCTCATGAAGGAAAGTTAAAAACAAATCAGTATCTACTTTGAAATGAATGAAAATTACAACACAGCATATCAATATGTATGGGATGCAGCAAAAGCTGTACTGAGATGAAAATACAGAGCCATAAATGCATATATTAAAAAAGAAGAAAGAGCTAAAATCGAAGACCTAACCGCACACCTGGAGGAAGTAGAAAAAGAACAGCAAACTAACCCCATAGGGGATAGAAAGAAGGAAATAACAAAGGTTAAAGCAGAACAAAATAAAATAGAAAACAAGAAAGAACTTGAAAAAATAACAAAACCAAAAGCTGGTTCTTTGAGAAGATCAATAAAATTGACAAACCCTTAGCTAGACTAACAAAGACAGAAAGAAAGAAGGTGCAAATTCACAAGATAAGGATTGAGAAAGGAGATATCACCAATGAGCACACAGGAATAGAGTATCATTAAGAGGATACTTTGAAAAATGATATGCCAACAAGAAGGATAATTTAGAGGAAATGACCAAATTCCTAGAAACACACCAGCAGCCTACATTGATGAAAGAAGAAATTGATGAATTCAACAGACCAATCACAATTAAAGGGATAGAATCAGTCATCAAAAACCCCCTAACTAGGTATAGCCCATGACCAGACAGCTTCACCGGTGAATTCTACCAAACATTCTGGAAAGGACTATCAACAATCCTGCTTAATCTCTTCCAAAAAACACAAGTAGAAGGAACAATGCCTAACTCATTCTATAATGCCAACAATACCCTAATACCAAAGCCAAACAGAGATGTCACAAAAAAAGAAAATTACAGACCAATCTCTCTAATTAACCTAGATGCTAAAATCCTCAATAAAATACATGCTAATTGTATTCAACAACACAGTAAACGAATTATACACCATGACCAATTGGGTTTCTTCCGAGTATGCAAGAATGGTTCAACTTAAGAAAATCAATCAATGTAATACACCACATAAACAGATTGAAAGAAAAAAATCACATGAATATCTCTATAGATGCAGAAAAAGTGTTTGACAAAATACAGCACCCTTTCCTGATAAAAACATGGCAAAAGATAGGAATAGAAAGAAACTTCTGAACATGATAAAGGATATATATGAAAAACCCACAGCTAACATCATATACAGTGGTGAAACACTGAAAGCTTTCCCTTTAAAATCAGGAGCAAGATAAGGGTGCTCACTATCACCACTCCTAATTACCATTGTCTTAGAAGTACTGGCTCAATCACTGAGGCAAGAAAAAGATATAAAAGTCATCCAAATTGGAAAAGAAGAAGTAAAAATTTCACTATTTGCAGTTGACATGATCTTATACATAGAAAGCCCTGAGAAATCTACAACAAAGCTTCTAGAACTGATAAATGAGTTCAGTAAAGTCACGGGTTATAAGATCAATGAGCAAAAATCAGTAGCATTTCTGTACACCAAAAATGAACAACCTGAGGAGGAAATCAAGAAAAAAGTAGCATTTACATTAGTAACTAAAAAAAATAAAATATCTAGGAAGAAATTTATCTAAAGATGTAAATGAATTATACACAAAAAACTACAAAACACTGTTAAAGGAAATCAAAGAAGACTTAAATAAATTGAAGAATATTCCCTGTTCCTGTATAAGAAGATTAAATATCATTAAGATGTCTACCCGACCCAAACTAATCTAAAGATTTAATGGAATTCTAATAAAACCCAACAAAGCATTTTTTATTGAATTGGAAAAACTAGCTATGAAATTTATTTGGCAGGGCAAGAGGCCTCAAATAGCCAAACACATATTGAAAAAGAAAAATGAAATTGGAGGAATCACACTACCAGACTTTAAAACATACTACAAAGCTACAGTGGTCAAAACTGCACATGGTATTAGCACAAGGATAGATATGCCAACCAATGGAACCGAATTGAGAGTTCTGATATAGATCCTTGCATATACAGTTATCTGATATTTGATAAGGCCACCAAGCCCACTCAACTGGGAGAGAATGGCCTCTTAAAAAAATGGTGCTTGGAGAACTGGATATCCATATACAAAAGAATGAGAGAGGAACACCATCTCATCCCTTATGCAAAAATCAACTCAAGATGGACCAAAGATCAAATATAAGAGCCAAGACCATAAAGACCTTAGAAGATAACATAGGGAGGCATCTACAGGACTTTGTAATAGGAAATGGATTCTTGAACTTCATACCCAAAGCACAAGCAGTGAAAGAAAAAATAGACTTAATAAATAAAAATACATAAATAGATAAATGAGACCTCCTCAAAATTAAAACCTTTAAACCTCAAAAGAGTTTGTTAAGAAAGGGAGAAGACAGCCTACCCCATGGGAGAAAATATTTGGCAACCATATATCTGATAGGAGCCTAATATATGTGATAGAAGCCTAATATCCAGCATATATAAAGAAATCCTGTTTTTCAAAAATAAAAAGTCACATATCCTATTCAAAATATGGGCAAGTGATTTGAACAAACACCAAAGAAGAGATACAAAGAGCTAAAAAGCACATGAAAAAATGCTCAACATCGCTAGTTATTAGGGAAATGCAATTCAAAACTACAATGAGATACCATCTTACACCAATTAGACTGGCAGCCATTAAAAAAACAGGACTACAATTGTTGGAGAGAATGTGGAGGAATGGGAACACTCAACCATTGTTGGTGGGAATGTAGAATGATCCAGCCATTGTGGAGGACAGTTTGGTGCTTCCTCAAAATACTAGCTATCAGTCTTCCATATGACCCAACAGTTCCACTGGTGGGTATATACCCAGAAGAACTTAAAGCAAGGACACAAACAGATATATCAACACTAATGTTCATAGTGACATTATTCACTATTGGCAAAAGTTGGAATCAACCCAAATGCCCATCAACAGATGAATGGGTAAACAAAATGTGGTATATACATACAATGGAATATTACTCAACTGTAAGAAAGAATACAGTACTAACACATGGGATAACCTGGATGAATCTTGAGGACCTTATGTTGAGTGAAGCAAGCCAGGAATTGAAAGACAAATATTACATGACCTCTCTGATATGAATTAAGCAAATCAAGTTCACTCAGAGAGCTAGAGTCTCGAAGATGGGTTTACAGGAAATAGGAAGAGAGAAGTTTGTGAGCCAAGGTCCATACGGCAAAGTCTATGATAAGTTAGAAGTGAGTAGTTGTGCAGTGAAGAAATATGGGTTGGGCATTGCAATCTTGACAGGGGGGTAGGGTGGGTAGGATGTGTTGGATGACCCATGGAACTTCCAAGTCCTGAAAATGCTCCCATATTGCACCTCTTTTTGCCTCTCCCTAACTACAGCACCTCCAGTGACCACTAATGTGTCCAACACTCAGCATTGTTGCAAGTATCTGTGAATCTTGTCTTTCAAGGAGTGAAGCCTGGTGGCTGCTGTGGGCCCCAATGGGAGGGGTAGGGAGGAATATAATAGATTAAAGAGGGGGTATTTAGGGGGCAATGGAAGTGTTCTGCATGATCTTGCAATGATTGATACAGGCCATGTTAAATTTCATCAAAAAATTATGAAAGTGTATGATCTATAATGTAAGCCATAATGTAAACCATTAATCATGGTGGATAGCTGTATTTCAATATTTATACATTCATTGTAACAAATGTACCATCCACATATAAAATGATTATTAATAGGGAAGGGGGAAAAGGGAGAGGATGTTGGTATATGGGAGTTCCCTATATTCTGTATGGAGCTTTACTGTTACTTAAAATTACTTTGTAGACAATATTAAAAAAAGCAAGATACTGGGGAAGAAATGGAAGAAAATGCCACTGTACATAAGGACAACTGATATTACAGTGATGAAAGGCAAAACATCAAAAATTTTATTTTATTTTTTTTATGTTTTTCATTTTTTTAAAATACCCCAATTTTTTTGCTTTACTTAATTTTTAATTTTCCTAAATTAGTATGTACTTTATTTCTTATGTTTAAACCTATCATTATTATTTCATTTTCTTAGTAATCAAATTTGGCAATAGTCTTGGCTTCATTTTTGAAGAAGTTTTGGGTCACAGAACTATGACCCAACTATGGTCATAGTTGGTCATGACCCAAATATGGCAGGGAGGATCAATGGGGTGGGGTATTAGTGATGGGGGATACATGGGAGGAAGTTCACCTGAGCATAAATATAAGGTATATAAATATTTTCAAATGTTCACAGGGCATTGCCACAGTGGGTAGAGAATCACACAACAACTGAAAGATTATTTTATTCTCATCCTGGGGAGCTCTGCCACATTCTCTAATGAAATAGCAACAATCCCCCAAGTACAGGGGCAATAACTAGTGAAGAAACATCATCAATTGATTGGCCTTTGATATTGATGACTATGCTTAATGAGCCTTTTGCTCTTGAATTTGCAACTTAGCCTAGTATTGTAGAGTGCCTAAGAATTGCCTTCTGTATTAGTCAGCCAAAGGGGCACTAATGCAATATACCAGAGATTTGTTGGTCTTTATAAAGGATATTTATTTGGGGTAGAAGTCTCCAGTTACCAGGCCATAAAGTGTAAGTTTCTTTTCTCATCAAAGTCCATTGCCACCTGTTGGAGCAAGACAGCTGCCGACGTTTGCCAGGGTTCAGTCTTCTTGGGGTCCTCTCTTCCCGGGGCAGCATTTGTCTCCGGGTTTAGCTCCTCTGTTTCCTCCACAAGGAGCTGTAGACTATCAGGCAAACAGCTTGCTTCTCTTCTCCTGGGGCCTTCTCCAACATCAAAACTCCAACATCAAAACTGCTTCTCAAAAACTGCAACTCAAAAACTGCTCCCTCTGTCCTTTGCCTTGCCTTTTATATTCGATTCCCCCACCCACCAAGGGTTGGGGCTCAATGCCCTAGTCGTAGCCCAGTCAACGCCGTAATCATTACTTAATCATGCCCAGATTAACAGATCAGTTTACAAGCATGATCCAATTATAT